>JAYMFW010206240.1:0-14010 GCA_036785005.1 Tubulanus punctatus
TGTAGTTCTGTAGATACTTCCTTCTGAGAAAATAAAAAGCTCACGCGTGTATTAGTTTATTAACAAAGGACTCTTTTCGTTGTGATTATACCCACGGAAGATGACTTACCCAACAATACCAACAGCATGGAACAAGTTTAAATCGGAATAAAGGACATTCTGGATGTCATCGCACTGGCAGCCAATATTCAAGCTGTTCGCAACTTGCTCAACGACGAAAATGGACAAGGAATCAGTGGTCGGAGAAATGGTCTTGGTCTGGCACCTGCGACATTTAATCGAATAACTCGATTAAACTTAAGAATGCATCCATATCAAATGATTACCAGACATGAACTCTTGCCTGGAGACTTTGCGAGACGAGTAAGGTTTTGCGAGTGGTTGCGCCAGAGACCACAACGGTTCCTGGAGGACCTTTTAATTGGAGATGAGGCATGTTTTTGTATGAACCAGTCCGTGAACACCCACAACGTCTGGATGTACGCCCCACGTGGACAGCAACCGCTGGACTTTGATTACCAACAAAGTGATAACCGTGGGAAGGTAACAGTTTGGATTGGACTGATCGGAAACGGAGCTCTCATTGGGCCGTACTTCTTTCATGGGAATGTTAATGGGGATAGGTATTTGGAAATGATTGACAGTGATGTTGTTCCTGCTGTTGAGAACATTCCCCGTTTTCATACCAACGGCAATGGACATTTCGCACATGTTTGGTGGGCTCAGGATGGCGCTCCTGCCCGCAGAAGACTGGACATTAGAGCACGGCTGCAGGACTTGTAATGCAATCACACGATTCTGAAACATCACGAAATCGAATGGCCACCTTGTCACCGGATTTAACTCCGCTTGACTTCTTCTTGTGGGGCCATCTTAAAGCCAAGGTTTACACATCACCGCCCAGAGACATTGCTGATCTTGAACGGAAAATCGCAGAAGAAGTTTAAGTCCTTCGTCAGGACAATGAAATGATAAGGAGAGAAATTCAGGCAATGCATACACGAGCAAAAACTTGTCTAAGACGAAATGAAATGGTGGTCACGTGCAGGACTGAACTGTTCACTCAGATTTGTGCTAACATGGCGCGGATCCTGTGGATTTTGGTGGATTTTTTCTTTTTGAGGACTGTGCCATAGCAAGGCATCATGTTCAAAGCTCGTTACCGCTTACACATGTCAAGTGCCAACACATTTCAAATGGTTTCAAGTCCTACATAATTACACATGGGTTGGAGCAAGTCAAAATTGGACACCCTTATCAAAACAATGATCGTGCGCTCATGCGGAAAGATGTGATATTGACCAAGGTGTCATTCTGTAGCTGAGAGCTGTACCTATCATATGCTATTCTCATAATTTTTCTATCCTTAATTATTTGGCAGATATTGGCCAAAAACTACCAGGGGCATTTTTTTGATACACTCTGTATATTAACGTGTTGAAAAGTTAGGGTTGGGCTTAAAGGCTTTAGAGGGAAAATAGGATGGTGGGTGGTCGAGGGTAAGTATTTATTGATGATGTTGATATTTCTGGAAAGATATCTGGTTCAAATATAAATATTATTTCCAGGCAAGAAATCTGAACTGGATGAAAGAGAAGATGCTTTTTGGGAGGAAAGTGAGGAACAGATAATGAGCCCAAGGGGTAGAGGGAAAAGGAAGAAGATGGTCAAAAACTATAGTGACGAATCAGGAGAAGATTTACCTCAGAAGAAGAAAATCTGTGAAAAGAAGGTAAAGCCTATGTCTATTTCACCCAAAATGGTTTTATGAAAATTAATTCAACTTATTCGGATCACCTGTTATGGATCACCGCCAAAATCGGAATATTATGTGCTCTCATTTGAATAGAAATAACCATTAAGGGACTGGCATTTTTGCAATTTTTTCGTATTCTATTATGGGCCATCTTATAAACCTTATAGGCTTTCAAATGACCCGGAATATCAAGGTAACTTATCAAGGTAACAAGCTAACTCATTTATACATTGTATGCTTTAATAGCTGACAGACGAAAATTCCAGTCTCTGTCCCAGTACTCACTGTATGACTTCCTGTAGACTGATTTCATTACCGGTGAATGGTACTTCGGAAATGGTCGCAATCAAAAATTCATTATAGAATTTGTCCCAACTATAATATGCTATTTTTTCACTCATTAAGAAAAAAAATTTTCTTGCAGTCTCTTGCAGCAGATAACAAGCGACAGAATTCCCTAAGCATAATAGATCGGTTGAAAAAACAACAGCCATTAAGTACTACTTTGAGTTCGCCTGAAGGAAGCAGCGATGAAGATGAGACAGCCTCAATCTTTGAGCAGCTGCAAATGAAGCTGAAGACAGCCGAAAATCGAATCAAAGAGTTGGAGAAGGAAAACTATGAATTGCGTTCTGGTAAGAGGACAGCATGATTTTCAGTGCATTTCATATGTAAGCTAACAACACATGGCTGTACTTATCCCTTTTGATCATTATTAATGTCCTATTCAAAACAGATACATACAAATGAGTCCCTAATAAAATTTCAATTGAATGTTATACTAAATTGGCAGTTATTTTAACTTTGAAAAATGCATCGTTGCATTCGAGAGAGGAATTATTAAGGATGACATATAATGGCTGTATTTCTAACAACTTTGTCCATCAATACTATTTTGAATGTTCGTATTGTTTGTGTTGTCATTATGCAAAGCAAAAAACTCTTGATCTTTATAGGTTTGAAATTTTCTGACAATTTATCGAAAGTGATAGAGAGGCTTGCAACAGCAGAAGAAAAGCTCGATGCATCTGACGAAATCCATCCCAGCAAGAACTCAAGCGCAGAGTGATAAATCAAACTATGGACACAGAGCTGTTGTCCATCAAGTGGTTTATCGAACGGTGGATCAGCTGAAGAAATGCTTGATCTTGTGAGTAGCAAATTATGTCTATTTAAAAAAAAAGTTTCAACAAATTTCAATTATGCAGATTCATGTAACAGATAAAGGGTTAATCTCAGCTCGATTGTCAACAGTCCTTTTATGTTGGGTGTGCGGTTGCTAAACTATGTATAAGCTTGGAATTTAAAGCGTAAACATTGAAGAATCATGTTGAATATAATGTATTGAAATTATGTTTATTTTCAGGGAAATGGTGTTTTAGTACGGAGAGATTAAATGAGGCTAATTAAAGATGAATTCAGCAAGATCACTAGGGGTCTCATGGAAATGACTTTTACTCAAGAAGAACTACAAACACGTAGTTTGAAAGGGGGAAAAGGCATCCAGAGAGGGGACAAGGTATTAGAAACCAGACCAGCCCTTGATCCCCTCAAGGTGAAATCAATTGTTGGTAAGTGAACCATTGTCAACATTAAATTAAAGCATTATAAGACATGTTTCTAATATAAACCTTTCATCTACTTTTAGATTACGTTGCTAAAAGATTTAAAACACCTGAAAGCAGCGTCAAACTTGTAATGAGCTATAAATTGAAAGATTTGAGAGTGAAAAATAAAAGATAGATATCATATAAAGAAAAGTGTCCTTGTGGTTGTCTCATTATCTTCAGTACAGGTACAGTCATCCTCAGATATACCGCCCTCCTATGAACTGCCACCACCACCAATGATTCATGCTTGACCTTTTTTATTCAAATTCATAAGCTACATCTATACTTAATTTTAAAAAACCCGCGTCAGCGCCAAGCCGAGTTTTTCTGTGTAGCATCTACATATGGTGAAAACGGCGGCTTTTTGAAGAACGTGGGTCTGAATTTACTGAAAAGGTGGGCTCAAAATTGAAAACTTTGAAAGATGGATTCACTCGGCCAGGGCCGGATCTAGGATTATCGAAAGGGGGGGGGACAAGATTCAAATTTTATAAGTATATCTTGGTAGCAAGTACTGTACGGAGGGGTCCTCCCACAAGAAAATTTCTAAAGTTTGAAGCAATTTCCGTGCATCTGGGGCAATTTTCACAAAGCCACGTTTTTCACCATAGTGTAGACGTAGCTATAGTTAAATTACCCTCTGTATACTGCCATACTTTAAAATCATCGATATGGGCAGTATAACAGTACTGTCTTATACCATAGTTTACAGCATGAACAAATTTACTTACCTAGAAGATAGGCAGCACAAAAGAATACCCTATGTTTATCCAAGAGACACATGTAATGCTTTTCATCATATAATTCCATTTTACTTTGCATCATTTTGAAGCTTTAATGGCATGCATGCTCTTTAGTTTATTTATTTGAAAATTAATTAGGATAACCTTTTTATTTAGTTGTCAATGGTGACACACGCAGATTATGGATTGGATGGTAAAATAGATTATGCTTTTTTCTCGCCTTAAGTAAGGTATATTGTTTTAGGCCAATATTTTTGATATTTCAAACAACTAAATTAATATTTTTATCCACATGGACGAAGCACCAATCCACGTGGATTTACTGTCAACTCCACATGGAATTGCCTTTACTCCACGTGGTCTAAATTACCACTCCACGTGGACTAACCCTTATCAGTCCACATGGCTTTGTCCCAAATCACTACGTGGACCATTTTTGTAAGGGCAATTCTTTCAAAAGTGCAGGAATTTTTGCTCTCAGGTAGACGGTCAAATATCCCTAGTGATGAGATGGCTGAATTCAAGCCTCATAAATGGCGTTCCACAGGACCAAGTGTTTATTGTGGTCGTGTTTTATGGGGGAGTAGGGTAATAATCCCTACTGCCAGATGTGATCGGGTTGTCAGAGAACTGCACACTTCACATCCTGGCATATTTGTCATTAAAGCAATTGGTAGAGGTATTGTTTGGTGGCCTGTTTTAGATCTTGAAAACTGTTTTCGCCAGTGTACATAATGTCAAGAATTTCGTGCTAAAGAATCAAAAGCACAACTTAAAATGTGGGATTTTCAAAAAAGTCCATGGTCACGAATCCGAATAGATTATCTGGGTCCATTTGAAAATGGTATGATTCTTGTAATTGTAGATGTCTATTCAGTGGATAGAAGCCTTAATTATGTGTAGTACTAATTCAGGTGCCGCCATTGAAGAACTTAGACGAAATTTAGCAACTCATGGTTGTCTCAGACAATGGGTCAAATTTCACTAGTAAAGAGTTTGAAGATTTTTGTATCGGTAATGGAATTTGACATGTTAAGAGTGCATCCTATAAGCTTGCATCAAATGGTTTAGCAGGGAGGGCAGTGCAAGCTATCAAAAAGGGTTCGAGAAAGTTTCATAGTGGCACTATGCAAAGTCATCGTTGTCTATTTAGTAATCACTCTCAACCGCATACTGTTACAGGTGTATCACCTGCCGAGCTATTACAAGGTAGAAAATTATGTACACGTCTCAGTGCATTATCACCATGTTCCAGAGATATTGTTGTTACAAAACAACAATGTCAAAAGAGTTATCATGACCATGGTAGTATGGAAAGGGAGATATCCCTGGGTTGGGTTTGAAGCCCAGATACCGGCTGAAGTGGTTTCTGGCAAGATAGTCTATACTGAACTTTCTGAGTCAATTTAGTGAAACATTCAGCCATATAGTGGTGTATCTGAGGGGATTTGGCATTGCATGGTTTGCACAAACAGCGTTGAATTAATTACAGGAAAATTCATGAAGATGAGGAGTATTGTCCATCGAACAAATAATAACATAGGAACGAAAAGTAATTTTTGTTTGTGGGGACGAAAAGTAAATTAAATTTTGTTTATTTTAAATTCAGTTCCAGAATCCATGTGTCTACTCTCTAGTCTCTGTCCGCCACGAATGTCACCCGGTCAGCTCAATTCTTGGATAGGTATCAACTGTGGACAATGCTGTACCTGTGTACCAAGTCTGGAAAAAATCAATTTTCAATGACACCCCTGGTGGCCATATTTGATATGGGATCAGCTCGGTTTTTGATAGGTATCAACCTTAGGCTATGCTGTACCTGTATACTAAATTTGGAGAAAATTGAATGAGAATTGTAACCTGTATTGCACTAACCTTGTTTTTCAATGACGCTCCCTGGTGGCTGTATTTCAAATCCGATCAGCAAGATTTTCAATAGGAATTAACATTTGACAATGCTGAACATGTGTCCTAAGTTTGGAGAAAATTGAACAAGAATTTAAACCTGTATCAGGCTAACATCGTTTTTCAATGACGCCCCCTGGTGGCCATATTTGAAATTGAATCAGCTCGGTTTTCAATAGGTATCAATCTTGGACTATGCTGTACATCTGTATCAAGTTTGGAGAAAATTGAACGAGATTTGCAACCTGTATCGCACTTACGTCGTTTTTCAATGACGCCCCCTGGTGGCTGTATTTGAAATTGAATCAGCTCAGTTTTCAATAGCTATCAACCTTGGACTATGCTGTACCTGTGTATCAAGTTTGGAGAAAATTGAACAAGAATTGCAACCTGTATTGCACTTACATCATTTTTCAATGACACCCCCTGGTGGTCGTATTTGAAATTTAATCAGCTCGGTTTTCGATAGGTATTGACCTTAGGCCATACTGTTCCTATGTACAAAGTTTCAAGAAAATTGAATGAGAATTGTAAGCTGTATCGACTAACAAGCTCGTGGACGGTGGACGGCATATACCTACTAAAACAGAATGTCTCCCCTACTGGGTGACATAATAACTGACTTCTGCGACCATGTTTTGTACTGATTGATCGTAGTCTGTATGATTTATATATTATATATCTCAGAGCTTTTTAACATGTTTAACTCTTCGTTGTATTTTTTGGGTCAAGGTTCACCCTCTTTGTCATGTTCCGTTACTTTCCTACCCCATCTCATCCATGAGAGACTGAAATAAACACCTGACCTGACCAACTTGCTGGTCATCAGTATATAGAAAGTATGGGTGTTTGTTTTTTATGTTAATCAATGTGACCTTCATTTTCAGGAATATTACCTTGTAAAATGGCAAAATTACAGTGTGAGGAACAGCACCTGGGAGCCGAACTTACACACACCAGTCTTTTTAAAGGCGGCCGCACACCTGCCGATTTTTTTGTATGAAAAGCGTGCTAGAATTTTTCGGCAGAAAAGTTCGCTCGTAGGTCTTCCGCAAACCTGCCGTATTTTTCGTACGAAAAGTGCACTGCTGATAGTATATTTTGGTCATGTGACTCGTTCAAAATGGCTTCCTCCATGAATGACAGTTCTTCATCTTCGGATGAAGAGGAAGAAATTCTTTTAGGACTTCTATTAATGAGACAAAATCGCCGACGACGCAGGGTAGCATCAAGAAAATATTGGTGCTGGCAATGGATCGCCCGTAGATCCAATTTAGGTGCATTTAATGTACTGATCAATGAGTTTAACATAGAAGACCCAGCTCAGTTCAAAAGCTTTCATCGACTGAATGCAATTTCTTGCAAAGCCTTGTCTTTCTTCGTTCGAATCTTAAACTTACTGTCTCCATGATCATAGAGACAGGGGTAATCTGGCCAAATTTAGGCCAATTTATCCTGTAGAAGTGCATCATTTTGTAATTCAGTGGGCCCAGCCATTTTTACAGTGCCTGCTGGGTAATACCAGCTTGGTGGCGCATGCGTACTAGCAGTTATAACAATTCTGTCGTACGAATTTGTCACAGGTTGCCCGCACACTACGTAGAATTATTCGCCAGCGCTTTTCGTACGAAAAATATCTAACATGTTTGATATCGTCGAAATTTGGCGCAGCGACAAAAACGACGAATTTTTCCTTGGAAATTTACCCGCAGACCTGCGGATTTTCTCACAGCGCGCTTTTCGTATGAAAAAATCGGCAGGTGTGCAGACGGCTTTAAACAGCAGTTTAATTATCCGTATATTCAAGTTGAAGTACTCTCATACTGGTCGGATACATATTTTGAAGCAGAAAGACAGCATTTAAAGGGACAGGGGCGGATTTAGCCTACCGCTAGTACCGCTTGAGCGGTACTCGGGTTTCTAAAGTGCCCTCCGAATATATGAAGTGGCTGATTTTATTCCTCTAAATGCGCTCAGATTGCATCTGAGAGCGTTAAAAATCCTAAATTTTCTGGGGGAGTGCCCCGGACCCCCTTTTTGGCCTATGATACAGGTGCCCTTTAACTGTTGAGCAGCACTCAGAATCTACCCCTAGATCTGCCCCTGAGGGAGGTCATCTCGTATTGAATCTTGAATTTCCACTCAATATCTTCAGATACGTTTTCCAGAATCGTGGAGTGGAAGATAATGAAAAAGATTTTCGTAGGTTGGAGAAAAAAGATTTCAACAGACTTATTTTACCCAACTGTTTGTAATACCAAGTAGACAAGCATGAATAGGGAACTAAACTCTCATTTCTTGTTAAGCAAACAAACGAAAACCGGCAAAATGTATGATTGCAGCATGTATACAAGAAAACTGTTAGAAAATACCAAAAAAGCTGAACAAATCAAAACACGACAGAAACTATGAAATTTAAAACCGTAAAACATTACCTTCTAACATTTTCTTCAGTCATGAAATTACTTGGACATGAAGAAAACATTATAAGGACTATTAAAAATAGTTTTTTCGATGTCTGACTTATCCCAAACACTTGTTATGATACAAAATATGCAATTTCCTGTCAGTATTTGTTGACTGTTGACCATCTTTAAACTTCTGGTTGCCATAGCAAGCGTAATTGACAATAGATAGTAGTACATGTTGCAAACATATTGGTGAAGTTTGAGCATAATATCTTTAGTGGTTTCATATTTATAATGCATTTTATATAAGACCCACATAAGTGGCTTTTGTACACATATCTGGGGACGCAGTCTAGGGGTGTCTGGGTGATGCGGGCTAAGGGTTAAATTGAAGTCAAATACCCCTTCAATGATTGTTTATGGTGACTCCCAGTCCATGTGTATGTGAAGCAGAGATTGACAAATTATTGGAGCAGAATATTGAAGTCAAAATGAAAGCAAAATTAATAACGTATATAAAATATTGCACAATCTACACATTAATCATCAGTACAGTTCAAAATGGCCCTTAGGTCATCTGCCTCTCAAGCGTGTAGCTTTTCCCCATTTCATATACTGGTTGGAGGAGAAATGACGTTACCCATAGACACCACTTTAATACCCAAAAAAGTCTACCTGCAAGTGTATCTGGACACATACAACAACTAAAAGACTGCTTGCAGGTCGTCAAGTTGATTGCAAAGATGCAAAATGAAAAACTCTAAGAGCATAACAAATCGATTCATGACAAGCATGCATCTGACTCAACATTCAAACTGCACGATTGAGTTATGGTCTCCCAACAAAAAGTGGACAAAGGCAAAACCAAAGAGTTTATAATGAAATACAGCAGTCCGTACAACATATCCCACGTGGGTAAAGGCTTTACTTATCTACTGCGATCATGTGCAACGATTTGCCAGTTAAATCGCCAGTTAACGCATCCTGATTAAAACCTTAAATGAATCCAGATCGGTTCCCACATCCCAAAGTACAACCAGACACGACGTCCCACGACCTAGCCGCTGATCCTACCACGCATACAGATTTGCAAAATTCAAGCGACGGACATAACAATGACCCCAACACACCTATCAATTCGCCGCCTAATTCAAATGACAATCCACCACTCGTAACTGACACTAACTTATATGACAACAACAGAATTCTGAAAACAGAAATAACCAGCGAGAGTTTTTTGTTCAATGGTCAGACAAATCACCTAATTCCTTGGTAAGAGAAAACATCACGCAACTCGCAATAAATAAATATTTTGAAACGCATACCAAGTAAGGAAAAAGACGAAAACAAATTCCTTGTTTTAAAAATTCAAAATGATTTCATTTAATTAAGTCTGCTGAAACAAATTGTAGTTGAACCTACACGGATTTTCTTTATCTTCCTGCAGGTGGCAACTTCAATTTTGCTAGGCAAATCTACTCGATCATTATTGTAATAGCGTTTGACGTCGCATGTGCCTTCAATGAACCGATTAATTATGGTCTAGTATTTAAGAAGATAGGTTGGGTGGAAAAATCAAATTCTGGCTTCATTCATTTTCCTTCAAGTTACCACAAGAGATGAACATGGCTAAATTCTTAGACTGTATCACTGTTTCACCGACATGTGTGTTGCGACGAAAATCGGCACTCCATTTAAATGAACTATAGTTAAGTTGAACAGTCAAACACATAAATGAATACGTCTGTGGTCTCATGACTGAACACGCGACTAGAAATAACACTAGGACCTGCCGTATGGCACCATTGGACTTCATTGGTAGTTTATCTCGTACCCTTTTTGGCACAGCTACGCTCGACTACGTTGAACTATTAGCTAAACACATTAACGTTTTAAAATCACAAACTTCCAACATAGTCGATGCCCTAAAGCAACAAGGGGACAATTTTTCATCATTTGCTCAAGTTTCCCGACAACGAACGAACCGGGCTTTCAAAGGTATTCAAGCTAACCATAAAGCAATTTCTGATTTATATTCCCAATTCCAAGCTTCTGAAATCATCGAAATGTCATCCAAGATAAATAGCCTATATGCTAACTACGCTGAAGCTAGTTTAGAGGCAGAATTGCAGTTTTTAGAATTAAAAGAAGCCATCAATGACGTAGTAACAGGAAAGTTATTTCCCACACCGATTCTTTGTGAATAATCAACGCCCAATTTGGTGCTGCGCCCCAGTTTGAACAATTGTGCCAACAACGATAAAACTCCCACTATTCATCCAACGAACTAAGCAATTATCCAATCCTTTTTCAATGAAGAATTTCAATTTCTAGTAGTTACGCGTCTTTGTCCCTGATCAAATTATTTCCACCCTCGTTTCAGTTTTACAACAATTCTATGAATGATTTAATTGTAAAACGTCATAACCTCAATTTAAAGTCATAACCTCATTGCGTCTGCTAATGGGTGTGGGCGTATCGTAAAGAAAGACCATTGGCCAATGTAAAATCAAACAATGGATTGGAATGACAGAATGGTGTGTTTAAGCACCAGTATCTTAAGAACATCTGGAAATTTTCGATGAGTGGAGTCTTCAAGATTCTGATTGAAGAATACCTACCAAGTTGGTATTTTGATGTTAAGTTCATTTTCTGTTACATGTAGACTTATCTTTTTTACTAATTGTAAAAGTAACTTTTTTCTAGATATATCGATGCTAATACAGAATGTTCAGCAACTGGATTCAAGCAAATAAACAAGGCTCTACCGAAGTTTATGCACAAGCAACCGGCATATTTTGTTGATCACTGCATGAGGATGGTACCATCTGCCGAAATGTTTGATGTTAGCAATCTAGAAATTGTATATATTGAAGCTGGGGAATTCAAGTTTAACAACTACAAGATAACGTTTTGCAATGAAAACAATATGCCACATTGTGAATGCTAGGATTGGTGCCACAATTATCTACCTTGTAAACCATTCATTTTCATATTTATGAATCTGAAGGATTAGGACCATTTGTCACCTTTTATCAGCATTGATGACGAAGTTTGTTTTCAGGAAGCAGATCAGTTCTGCCATAATGGTTCTGAAGGTGGAAGGTGTTTCACCCTCTGATAGTAATATCTCAGCTTTGCCTTGTGAAAGAACGTGTATGGAAATTCTACTGAAGAAGTACCCTAAGAAATCTCAAATTGTCCGCTGCCATGATTTAATTGCTTGTATAAAAAATCTCTAGAATAAAGTGTGTGACATCGACGCTATTGATGACTGCGAAAAACAGTTGAAGATTTGTAAAGAAAATCCGGAACATGCTTCAAAGAAAAAGTGTGGTATTACTCCGTCCTCGTCTAATCAGGTTTCTATTGTTAAGAGAGCGAAGAGGAAGCTGCAAAAGCAAAACATCCATTCTCAAATAGACATAGTAGTAAAGCACTTCTTTTCAAGAAGTCTTATTGTACAAAAATTTCAATTGATGACATCGCTCTGCTGGATAACAGTAACAAATGGTAGCTTTAAAAATGTTTCCAACTCATCATACCTACTTTGTATACTATGCAATCTAACAGAATTTTCAAAATGGATGTTTTCTTATAGTATTACTGCAAGCTTAAGTTGTGCATGAATTTATCCAAATGATGTGCATGAATTTATCCTAAATATATAATCAGTTGGTTTATCCCATTTCTAGGCAATTCATAAATCATAGAAATGGTGAAATCGGAGATGTTGATGGTAATTGGAATATTGTATATGTATATGGTAGGTGGTCCCACTTTTCTTGTGTGGGCATATCTGAAAAGCTTCCAGCTGGAGATTTCCAGTGCCCTATATGCACCGTGCAGTACCAGTTATTCCCTTCTGTGATTTCTCTGCAATGGTCAATGGAAAATTTTGTATTATGTTAATAGCTGGGCACTGAGGCAAGTTCATTATCTCAGATATTTTTCAAAGTTCAAAAAATTACTTCATTTATTCTTCCTTAAATCCATTTAAATGGATATCATTGTATGAGTACGTGGGATGCATTACTATAGAGTTGTTTTGACTTTGTAAATTGAAGGATTTGAGAAAGATTGTACCTGTCCGATGAAGTATGCACTGTTACCCTTATCAAAACTGATGAACTAATGGTTTGCATTTATTCAATATATCAAAGATGCTTGCTGTATATATTGTTCATATTTTTCTATTGCAGAAGATGCAAATTTTGTTATGTAATTGGAATTTGTTATCTAATTATAACTCCTATACAACTTTGATGATTTAAAATCAATGATTCAGATTTGTGCAAGTGCAGTTCTGGGGCTTGTTCCTATTGTGTAATTAAATGTCCCATATTTCAATTACATCTAACTACTACTACTACTTAATACCAAATCTGATGCAAAATCGTCATCAAAATTTGTGGTGCGTATTTAATTCAATGGTAGGTCTGAGTCCGTGTTTTGATCAAACTGTTTTTCGCACTTGTCGGGTTTTCATTCCTCCAATAGGATTCATATAATTTCAATTTCGAGGGTTCGGCACACTGACGTCACGAGATTCTAATTTGATCCATAATGCTTTGCGCAGACATGCGCACGAGAGTTGTAGTTATGAACCTTCGTTGGAATAAAACAAATTTATTTTTGACGCAAGCGTTCCACCTTATCTATTGTCTTGTACGACATTTTTGGTCCCTCGAATTCACCTTCCTAATGGAAATTGGTTTACTACGACCAACAGCAAGTATGTCTCCTAAAAATTATCAGTCAGCTAACCGTTCTGTGGTCACTTAAACGATCAACGAGTGTGGCAAATTAATTGGGTCAAACTCGACCGAACTGTTGTACTTGAATACACTAGCCAACAGGTTGCTGGACAAACGAGTAGTTTTAAAAACACTGCAAGAATCGATTGTTGAAACTATGGCCGAAGACGCAGATGAAACTAGAAAGTGGCCATCCGCCACGAATGTCACCCCGTCAGCTCAATTCTTGGATAGGCATCAACTATGGAAAATGCTGTACCTGTGTACCAAGTTTGGAGAAAATCGGATGAGAACTGTCTGTATCGCGCTAACGCCGTTTTTCAATGACGCCCCCTGGTGACCGTATTTCAAATCCAATCAGCTTGATTTTTGATAGGAATTAACCTTGGACAATGCTGTACATGTGTACTAAGTTTGAAGAAAATTTAACGAGAATCGCAACCTGTTACGCGCTAACGTAATTTTTTTAAGGCGCCCCCTGGTGGCCGTATTTTATGCGGAATCAGCTCGGTCTTCAATAGGTATCAACCATGGTCTATGCTGTACCAGTGTACCAAGTTTGGAGAAAATTGAACAAGAATTGCAACCTGTATCGTGTTAACGTCGTTTTTTAATGACGCCCCCCCCCCTGGTGGCCGTATTTGAAATGGAATCAGCTCAGTTTTCAATAGGTATTAACCTTGGACCATGCTGTACCAGTGTACCAAGTTTAGACAAAATTGAACAAGAATTGCAACCTGTATCGCGCTAACGTCATTTTTAATGACGCCCCCTGGTGGCCGTATTTGAAATGGAATCAGCTCGGTTTTCAGTAGGTATCAACCTTGGACC
>JAYMFW010206351.1:0-14007 GCA_036785005.1 Tubulanus punctatus
TCACTATGTTCACCTTTAATCATGGCTGCTGTTAGTATCTTATTTCTTTGTGACTACTCTTCTGTATATCAACTGCACACCTATAGTTTTCCAAGTGGGCATGAGGTCCCTGGACCCCTAGTTCTTCGGTTGGTCGTTAAGTTTACCTTAAATTCACTGTCGGATAACTAGACTGGATTTACCGTCCACTAACCCAGCTTCGGTATCGTTGTACCTTCTTTCCTCCAGGGTCAAGTGCCACCACAATGTTCCCGATTTGATCAGCTTGGTAAGTTGCAAGTGAAATCCTAGAAATTTGTAATACCATTCATTTTAAGTATTAGATATATCATCCAGTTAATTTATCTTTTCATTTAGGAGGAACTGCTCGAAAAGGTTCAGATTCTCAATCAGTCAAGAGCTTCTGCCTTCTATCTGACAAGGAAGCGTTCAAGGATGCTCATGAGTACAAGACTTATTTAGAAGAGCATCTCTGTGGTGTTGAAATACAGATTATACATTCTTGCAGCAAAGTTGATGACGAAGAAAAGATCGAGGGTTCACATGGTTTAATTTTGTTCATAACTGATGCAAGTTATGACATAATGAGTTTAATCAAAATATTGATAACTAAGTGCAATCGTCCGCTAACACCAGTTGTTGCTTCCGAAGAAATATTCGACGAAATCAGTAAAAGTAACAACAAAGTTCTTGCGGAAATTGTCAAACCTGAATACGTTTTCTATGATGGAGAAACTGAAAACTATGAACAGAAAAATCATCTAGACAAAATGAAAGAAAGTCTGCAGGATAACAAACCGGTAAGGGCCCGTTTATATGTATATTACGTACTTACACGTTGCGAGAGCAGGGAGAATGATTTCGGTATTTGTTTTATCGTCAATGAATTTGATAGATGAGTAAGATGGGTGATGTAATATTTTACTTGACATAGTAAGATTTAAAGATGAATTTCCAATATTATTTCAGAAGCTTTAATTGAATTGTAATCAGAATCACGCTCAGCGTGTCAAATGTAATAGAAGAGACACTGTACATGTGAGGATTGCCACGAATAACGAATGAATTCTGTTAATCCAAGAGTTCTGTTATTTTGTGGGAGCGTAATTTGTTTAAAGACCATTGTGTTAAGGAATTGTCAATGGAATTAAGTTAACGTATTTTTATCTATTTTCAATTTTTTGCAGGTATTACCAATACATGATTTAATGCGTCGACACATAAAGAGAAAAGAAAAAATAGTATATAATCATCCGGTCAATGATAAAAACGTCAGTTTTGGATTATTTAGTCATCCTGGAGGTCAATTGGAATTAACGAAAGGGTCTGCTAGACTAGTTGTACATAAGGATTCCTTACGTAGGGTAACTCTGATTTTCCTTAGAGATATCAGTTTAATGGCTGAAAATGATGATGGAATGAGTCTTTCAATGGTGGATAATGATAAAGATAAAGCTAGCTCGTCTCAAGATAGCTCGATCAGATATGTGGTTAAAATATATGAATTGGGTATGCCAAAAACTGTATTCCAAGATAAACGTCCCGTCGACTTTTTCATTAAGATGCTGGAAAATATCGAAATTGAAAATTGTGATGCTATTCAATTGAGTTTACGAGAACAGGGTAATACTTGGAAGGACGTCAACTCTCCGAAAGTCAATGTAATGGCTAAAAACAAAAGATTTCTGTTTGTGAATTTACAACACTTTACTGGAGTTAGTCTACGTTATCCGGTAGATAGCATTGCCGCTAAGACATTTGTGGCTAGGACGTCGCTGCTTAAAATGGAGGAAGAAACCTATGTTGTCAGATTTTCATTGATTCTAAACGATGAAGACCTCATTGGAGTAAGTGCCAATTAGCAAAATTACTTCGTATCTCTAATGCTATTACTGCATTCTGAGTACTAAATTGTTAATCCGTCATTGTCATTGAATGACCTTATTTGTGCATTCCAAACTTTCACTTTGGGATTATGTGGGTCAACATAAACTCTGGCATAAAACGAATCTCATTCGCTTTTTGGCTTCTCGTAAATACGTGTACACCATCGTAGAAGATTAAATGATTCGGGTAAAAGGCCTACCACTTCATCGCTTCGTGTTTTAAAACTCAATACCATTGAATGAAAACGTCTGAATTTATGACGTAATTTTACATGAATCTATATTCTTATTGGATAAGTACAGAAGGAAAGGACTTTAGAAATACCCAACACTGGCACCAATCGTTTTGAACGTCTGCATTTGACACCAATTATAATTTCTTTGAATCCTACAGAATTCATATTGTTATACTAATCATTGTATACCTATCTGTGAGTTAGTCGTAATAGATTTCACCGTAATAGGATTATTTTTGCATTAGCAATAAGGACCGGTTTCTGAGAAACTAAATTTTCATCATCAAAAAAAGTCCAGTGAGTATTGAATGGCTTAATATCAAAAGTAGATAGTACATCAATTTTGATAGTACATCAAGACATCAATTTTGATTTCTTTAAATCATGTTAAATTCATAACAATATAACAATATACATGTATCACCATAAACCTTACGTGACCTATATTGTCTTACTAAATCTTTTTTGTACCTATCTGTGAGCTAGTCTTAATAGATATTACAGTTAGGGTTATTTCCGCATTAGCTATAACCACTGGTTTCCGAGATAATTATCTTTCGTCATATAGACAGAAGTGCAGTACTGGGGCTTAAAACCAAAGTAGATGACACATAATAATTTAAAATTTATTTCTAGCAATACTTGAAAGAAGAAGAGAAGGCAGGAACAACTGTGCTACCAGAAATTGTTGAATTTAGGGTAGAAAATTGTCCCGGTGAATCAATCAAAATAAGTGTTCAAGAATTAAAAGCAATGGAACTGTGCGATGATGCTAAATATAGTTGGGTAAGGTATCTTTTAAGAAGTTGGTCGTTGTCCCTGCCATGAAAGGTCAATGAACCAGTCTAATTTAGCCAATTTTAATCAAAATAAGCTGCCCCTGTTTACACTGAAAACTGAAAGTTGTCCTTGTCCATGTCAAATATCATCTCTTGGATAGCTTAGAAAGGCGGGGATGGTATGATGTCCCTTAAGCTCGATACGTGATCACCAACTGCGTTTCTACGGACATGTATCTCACACGAAGGCACAATAGATTCTGTCTATGCGGCATCCAACCGGGTGGATACAATTTTATGGGTGGCTCCTGAGGCTATTTTCCAGGGCTATCGAAATGAAAGGTGGATGCATTACAAAGTTGCATCATGGCTCTCATTGGCTGGTTGGTCGATTGCATGTTGACGTATGCCTTCAAGTTTCTGGACTACTACAGAATAAAGACTCTCAATTTCTAATTTCATTTATTTTAAAGAATAAATTTATTTATAAGGTAATGGGAGTGGCTTTTGAGTGATGCAAACTTACAAACTTTAGGACTGAAATTAGATTTAATTCCGCTGGGAGGGTTATGTGATGAAAATTGCGTTGCATTGTGGCCTTCTTTTTGCTATACATTATTTGTATTAAGGTTGCAAAAAGGCCCTATATACCATAACTTCATTTATTATTCGATTTGTTGAATTCATTCTGTAATTATTTGACAATATTTTCACACGAAGTTTTCATTATTTGACTGGAACGAATACCCACGATCAACTGTTCTTTCTATAAGCGTTTCAAAAGTCGCGGGGATTCAGTGTGTAACACTGCAGGCCTATACCATTGTATTACGATGAGAGTTTTAACGACCCGTTGGAATGTCGGTAATTGTGTAAACAGGTTTTAAACAGTTCACAGCGCATGTGATGTTACCAGGCATTGAAAGCAGGATCCTGGAAGTGACCGAAATTTACCGAGGTACAGATCTATTTATTCATTCCTCGAACAACCTGACTCGTGCTTCTCTGACTGAAAATTTTGCCGTGTAGCATTAACTGTACTGTGACATTCTTTGTATTAAGGTTGCAAAAATATTTTCGTTTTATTTCCTAAGACATATGATAATGACACGTTGATGAAATCAAACGAACATTTAGAGGAGTTTTCAGTCAAGAGAATAACGGGGGATTCCACGTCTACAATGGAATGTACTATTAATCTTCAGTATGGTGAGACATCTAAAGACATGAAAATTGTATTGGAAAGTTATTCTGCTGGCCAGGTAATTTCAACTATTCATAGTTACAAATGAATCTAACCCTCCTACTGTCGACAACTGTGTAGCATTATAAGGCACTGTCCCACTGCACTAACCCTAACCCTAACGAACGGAAAACACAATAATCCGTGTTGGTTATTATAAAGAATAAACCCACAATCAAAATCTTTGATTCAAAGAAGATTGAAAATTAGGTCAAAAATATGTAATTAAAAGATCAAAGAGAACAAGCACTAAATATAGCTGTAAAGCAGCGATAAAGAGTTTTCTGCACATCTGCTATAGTTGCTTTTTTGCTAATTGATTAGATATTTGATCATGATTGGACCATCAATAGATAAGTAGGTCGATAGTTCACGAAAGTTGGTCAACACTATACCGGTCAATTACTTACCACATACAGATCCTATATATGAAGTTTGATCATGGTTGGGCCATAAATAAAAAAGTAGGTCAAAAGGTTACGTAAGTAGGTCAACACTATACTGGTCAACTTCTGACCACATACGGATCCTATATATGAAGTTTGATCATGATTGGGCAATAGAAAAATAAGTAGGTCAATAGGACACGAAAGTAGGTCAACACTATACTGGTCAATTTCTGAGCACATACGGATCCTATAAATGAAGTTGTATCAAAGACCGGTCAGTAGTATTTGAGATATAAGTAAAAACTCAATCATCACATTTGAATTTATAACTTTTTCCCACATTAAAAACACGATAGCTCCATCTATCGTTATGAAAATGAACTATGATTAGAATTTTAACGCTTTCTAGAAGACGAACGGGGACCTTTTTCAAAAACCTTTTTATTACAGTTTGAGATATATAATTAATCAAATGTATTGCAAAGATTTTTTGGCGATCGGTTTAGAATTGAAGGAGGAGATTCACGTTTGTGTGGAAGAAAAAGAATAATAATAAACATGGAAATAACAGTATTAAATGCTGAAAAGCAGAAAACTCTAATAAATCATATAAATGTAGGAAAGGATATATCTTCCAGAATCAGAGAGAGAGAAATTGAGACGTTCGTTGTAGATACGATCTCAGTATATATTCCCATATAGGCCAACACATGCACATGCTAGATACATAGGATACGTTTGGCAGCTATATATAGTCATCGGTATTTCCAACAATAAACTGATTAACCACAAAGTAAAGGATTATGATATGGTGACATAGGATGGTTGGAATTAAAACCTAAGTTCTGTTTATTGTCATATCATCATAAGATATTACTTTGTTATAACTTATTCAGGAAAATGAAGTGTTTTTAATAATTTACAACATTTACCCTCAATTGCAGTTTAAGATGTTTAGTAGAATGGAGAATTTTGCGGACGATTGAACGTAGATAGAAATTATCCTGTGCAAACATTTGTTTATTCAACCAAAAAGTTCATTATGTTGTTGAATGAATAGTAGTCAATGGAGATCTATTAAAACGGGTTTATTCCTACATTACTTGTTTAGTTTTTTATAACATTCTTTTAATAGGAATTTCCAGAAGAGATGCAATCTGCAAATGATGATGACAATGAAGACGTTTGTCGCTCACCTGGTTTATTGTTTGAACAAATAAAAGACTTAGCTGAACTTTTTGATTCACCTTCGAAGGAAGATGCACTGGCCAAGATCCTCTACCTAGATTTAACGGAAGTGAGAAAAACAAAAAATCAGGTTTCAATGGTATTAATTAGTGCCTTAGACTTTGTATTAGGAGATTCGAGCAGTGTAGCTTTATGTGATGCTCTTAAGGAACTCAGCACTCAACTAAACATTCCATGGAAACTCATTTCTGATATCATTGTAAGAAAGTTTTCTTCTAAGAACGTTTGCTAATTGTTGTTTATAAGCTGTCAGCCTTATTTGTACATTGCTCTTTTCTATTAATGAAGGATGGTACACCTCTACATTATTCTTGTCGCAGAGGCAAAACAACGTTAGCCACATATTTATTGGAAAATGGTGCTGATGTCAATGCTACCAATGGAGTACGTATGTTACCAGATTATCAATTTTTTTCATAGATTCGTTATATATGTAACTCGGCAGTAAAATTCAAAAGAGCTCAAAGTGGCGTCGACAATGGATGCTCCTACTACCAGTATTATAGGGATAAAATCACGAATATTCTGTCTACTGGGTCGGAATATTACCGATATTAATACGCGCTGTAAACTTCCGCACGGTTTTGGCTTACAATGCTCATTTTCTGCGAACGCTGTTCTATGTATGCTCTTTTCGCACAAGCCATGAATTGATCGTAATTATAAAGACATGAGAACGCATTTGATTCTGGATGCAGGAATTTGGATATCTTGCAATTTGACAGCAGTTACAACATAGTTATCATAGATTTTCTATAAAATACGCAACACTGGCAAAATTCAGATGGCTGTCCCGTTCAAAACTGCTAGTATCCAAAGGGAATATAGTCTAGCCTGTATAGGTATTTTACCTGCCGCCGAAGCCTATTTGTGAGATTAAAACTACACTCACTATTTACCATTATCATTTGCAGGACAAGCAGACTCCTTTACATATTGCGTGTAAGGAAGGTAACATGGAGTTGACCAAGTATTTAATGGATGCGGGAGCTGATGTCAATGCCACCGATGGGGTATGTTAACATATAAATGTGATTTATTTCTTAAAGGTTTCTGCCTTTTCGTTAGTGATGATGGAATATTATGTATTTGGTTTTGTTTGTTATGTTTTACTACTCTGGATGCCTAGAGATTGTAGCCTGAGATTTATCAACAAGGAGACACGGCCATTCTGTTTATTAACGGACACCTTTATTGACCCTAGATGGCGTATCAATCTAAGTGCAGATTACAAATCAATTAAAAGAATATAACATCTCCTTTTTCCTAAAAAAAACGAACAAACAAAAAAAAACTAAATAAGTGCAAAAGATACATGTACAAACTTTCCATGTTACCTAAAGCATCAGAGATGAACTATAAACTTTACCTTATGGGTAGCTAACCACAGTTACATACAATATTTAAAACTAGTTTATATAGTACAACAGTTCTCACTACAATTAGAATAATGTCTAACAAAATCATTAAATTTCTTAAGAAGTATTGACACCCTTCCTGACCTAGTGGTAGCCCTAGGGTTTGAGAGTGATACCGGAGTTGGGCTAGCATGCTCCGGTTGCATAGGTTGGGCTCTCAGAAAAACAGTTTCATGCGTCTGTGGTGTCAAACAGTCGTTTTCGATTTCTGGAGGAAACGGATCCTCTTTCGTTTTTAATAAATGTCTACGATTTCTTCGATAGATGCGTCCCGATGATGGTAACCTATGTATGATCGCAGTTGAGGTGGTTGATCCGGAAGTAAGACAGCAGGTTCCCATTTTCTGTCGACGACACGCATTCTTACAATATCTCCCTTGTGGAGAGGCGGTAGTTACTTGCTTGGACGATCAAAGTACGACTTCGCTTCCGTACGATACTCCTCCAGTTTTTGCTTTGTTTGAACAGGATTTCGGGATTCGGATTTTAATTGGTTTTCAGTTGTTGGTATAATCGTAGCGGTACGCCGATTAAACATTCGTTGAGCCGGTGATCCGGCAACATCATCACGCGGAGTGTTTCGATAATTAAGTAACGCAAGGTAAATGTCGTCGCATTTGTTCATTATAGACGGCTTTTTTTACCATTCCGTTAGCTTGCGAATGTCTCTGTGAAATAGGGTCCCACGTAAACGCATTTTCTTTTCACGAACTCTTTGAAAATATGCGAATTAAATGGTGGTCCATTATCCGTAGTTACTTTATCAGGGATACCATGGGTACTGAACCATTTTAGCCCACTTGGGACTTTAGTCCCAGCGGGCTATTGCATTCGGTTTTTGTCCGTCGTCCGTCTGTCCGTAGACGGAAATAAGTTTTTTTCGGAAGTTTTCGTCATGCATTGAGCTTGATATTTAATATGTAGGTCTATCTATACAAGAGCTATCACCACACCAAGAATCGGGTCCCCCAGGTCCATAATGCCCTCGTGGCGACCTCTTCGTTCCCTCAAATCGGCTATTTTGACCAGTTTTTCAAGTTTTTTTTCAGGAAGTTTTCGTGATGCATTGGGCTATTGTCCTGATATCTAATATGTAGGTCTATCTATCTAAGGGCTATCAGCACCCCAATAATTGGTTCCCCCAGATGGATAATGCCCTGGTAGCGCCCTCTTCAAATCCCTCAAATTGGCTATTTTGATTAGTTTTTCAAGTATTTTTACGAAGTTTTCAATATGCATTGGGCTATTGTCCTGATATTTGATATGTAGGTCCGTCTACCCAAGGTCTATCAGCAGACCTCTTTTTGACCTGTTTTATGAGTTATTTGATAAGGTATTCTATATGCGATGAGCTATTACCTTGATATTTGGTATGTAGGTATATCTACTCAAGGGCTATTGTCACACCAGGAATTATTGATCAGGTTTTCATAGGTGGTACCCTACCACTGACTAGGTCAGTCAAGGTTCATCATTTTCACCTACCTTTAATCATTGCTACCGTGTAGTATCTTATTTATTTGTGACTACTCTTCTGTATCGTAACAGCATCCCTATAGTTTTCCAAGTGGGCATGAGGTCCCTGGACCCCTAGATTGAATAATTTTTACTAATGTCGGTCCAGTACTATCATTAGAAATTTAAAAGTGTTAGCTATAATAGTCCACACAAATTAACCCCTTTATGTTATGCGTGAACAAGTCGTCTGCTACATGCTGCCACGGACGAGGAATTACTGGCTATTTTGTTTGAGTGTTACGATACTCCTGACATCTACTGCATTTGGATACAATGTTCCCAATACCTGGCCAATAGACTAAGTCTCTACCCAATTTTTTACATTTCCCCATTTCTAGGTGACCACTTTGGATAATCGACATGATTTCACGACTCATACATGTTGGTATACTCTTTCTCCTTTCAACACTATGCCATCTAAATAACTCCAAAATAAGAGCACACATTGTACGGTACTAAACTTTTCTTATCTGGCCAACCATTTTCAATAAAACCAATTATGGTCATTATGGTCGTTTCTTGAACTAACTGCGAATTCTACTGTTAGTGAAACAGTAAAAGGATTGAATTTCTCGAATATCGTTTTCTCTATATCATCAGTCATCAACGATAATTCACCTTGCTCTGGTAAATATTCTCCACTCAGAGCGTCGGCCACTGGAATTTCGGTTCTGCGCTTCGAAACAATCTTAAAATCATAGTTGTAGCCATTGGTGCATTTTCTGCAATCGTCATGGTACAAGATGGAGCGGTTTCTCCATAATTCGAATTAACATTTGGGGATCAGTTTCGAGGGTTACATCACATCTACCATATAAGTATGTATGGAACTTTTTATTTCCAAATACAATCAACAAAAGTTCCTTCTCGATTTGTGAATAAGCGTACTCGGCTCGGTTCAATGCCTTTGAACCATATGCGACGGGTTTATCACCTTGCTCTAACCAGGCTCCTAAGCCACATTGACTCGCATCGCATTCAACATGGTTTCATCCAGAGAAAAATACCTTAAAAGGGGCTGTTGACATAGCTTGTTTTAATTTTGCAAACGATTCACGATGGCATGCATCATAGTGCCACACTATATCAGGATGGTTACCGTCCTTTAACAATTGACGCATGAGTTCTGTGATGCTAGATAGATTTTTCAGAAATTTGCACGTGTGTGTCGACATACCGAGTAGAGTTTGAATATCCGATATAGGTTCTGGCATGTCAACGATGGCTTTCACCTTGTCAGGGTCTACACGGACTCCATCTTCCGCTGGAAGATGACCAGAATATTTGACGAGAATTTCACATGGTTTTCGCGCGCACGTTGAAGCACTTTCCGTAAAATCAGTCGGTGTTGAGAGTCATCTATCGAGTCACACAATAAATCATCCATGATGATATAAACGCCTTCAATTCCCGACAAAAACTTCACTTATTTTTCGTTGAAATATTTAGGGCGCTGACGATATTCACATCGGTAGTCTTCGATACATAAATCTTCCAACTGGCGTGTTATAAGCTGTCAATAGACATGACTCAGTTCAATTTTAAAGTATCCGAAATTCGCATCGAGAACGGAGAACACTTTACTGCCATTCACTCGAGTAATAATTTCATCAATCGTATTTATCGGATGATACTCTCGCAAGTCACGCGGATCGATTGTTATTCGAACATCATTATCAGGTTTCGGAACAACGTGTAGCGCACTGCACCACGGTGTTGGCGTTCCTTCCGGAATTTTGATTATCACACCAGCATTCACCAACTCGGTTAGTTTCTCCACAGGGTCGGTTCACGAAGTGCTGCCGGAATCGGACGAAGCGGATGTGCAACATTAGGATCTTTCCGGGCATTTTGCCAATTCCCTCAAATACATCAATATATTCAACCTCGAATCTTGGGATGATTCATATTTCTTTTACGGGACTCTGTTACATCATAATCTATGTTTAAACACTAGATTGCCGTGCCACTGATTTACTCTTTCTACTCTTACACTGATCAACTCGTTTAACCAGATTTAACTCTAAGCTACTCTGTAACGAGATTACATTAGGTACTTTACCCTTAATAACTTCACATTGTAAAGTAAACTCTTTATCTTTGTACTGTATTGGTAATTTGACTGAACCAACTGACTCCAAGGGCTGACTTCCAAACCCATGAATTTTGATATTTAAAGCTTGCAAACTGGGTTTATCATTCATTGACACTGACAACTGGTAAATGAGATAACAATCGTATCAGCCCCAGTGTCAATTTAAAATTGACAAAGCCACACTCTGGCGTGAAAGATTTAGCATGCCAAGCTCTATCAGTGTTGTTACGTGAAAATATATGACCATAATTCCATTGGGCACAATATCTACACAGTGGCGGATCTTGGATTTTTGCAGGGGGGTGACTTCCCGAGTTCGCTTGGGAGAATAGTTATATTGCAAGTTACTGACCAAATTTTGTCTGTAGACTGTAGACTGACCAAAGCCAAGAAAATAGTTTCTAATGACGTTTCAGACCCTTGATTTATTGTGTATCTAAAAAAACTATTGTATTTTCTATGTTTTAGAATTTTGTTTTTCAAAAAAGGGGGTGACTAGTCGCCCCTGTCACCCCCCCCCCCCTAGATCCACCCCTGCTACATCGGAAACAGTGTTACAATCAGATACAATATGTCTACTATCATTATCAGAGCATATCATTATCAACGCTGTCAAGTACTCGGCAAAGGTTCGTGTTCTTGTTATTTCCTATTTTGGAATTTAGTTATGCAGCCTTACCCTAAATGCTTAGGCTCGGAATAATTGTTAAAGCCAACAATAACTTCATCGTATTTGGTTCTTTGGTCTTCCGACAAGTTCAGTTTATGATTTAGAATATTCTGATAATCTCGGCCCATAGCCAACAACAATTGAGCAATTTTCCGTACACCCGAACACGTTTCTTTGTCTGTCGCCACGAGATAATTCTTGAATTCGTCTTTAAAAAGCGTTCTGACACCATGTTATGTTATACTACTTCGGATGCCTAGATATAGTAGCATGAGATTTATCAACAAGGCCATTGTGTTTATTAATCGACAAATTTATTGACCCTAGATGGCGTATCAATTACAAGAATATAACATTGTTAAGATTTGGTGTTAGTTTATTAGCTAAGAGTAATAGGAAATAAGGTATATGTTATTTATGAGTGTATCAAGGTTTCGAATCACATTATCCTCATATAGTTGACTTGAAAGATGATTTATTTTCTATGCAATCACACAGTATGTGCATTTTCAAGTGTATAAAAGTGTTTTGGAAAACATTATTATCTTGGTATGACAGTACCAAAAGTAAACTACCAAGAAATCTTAATTCATGTATTTTGGGTATTAGAACGAAAAATACTTTCGAAAATTAAAACGCGATTTTCTCAAAACTAATAAAAATACAGATACTGTGTTTTGTCTTGCTAGGGCAGTATAGTATTTACCTTTGCACATGTTTTAATGAATAATACCAGGGGTCTTCGATGAATATTTTGCCCACTAACTCAGTAACTAATAGACACAATCGAATTCGATTAATTCGACAATGTAGATGTCATTATGATGAATCTCTCAACATGTTACTTGTTCAACTATTGACCTCCATTTAAAAGTAGCGCCACCTATAAGGTACCACAAATTACCATTTATACAGAATCTACTAGTACGCATGACCGATTGAAACAAAGCGTTGCTGACAGTGAGTTATCACTTATTCATATATTTTTATGTATATGAATAGAACCATGGGTCTGTGATTAATCATAGGGGGTTAAGTGATAGGACATGTAATTGTTGGTTCCTTGTTTTTGTCAGTCATTGGTCAGTAACATTTCGACCTACTTCTTGACCTTTTGACCTACTTCCTCATTCATGAACCAATTTTGATCAAACTTCATATAAATTATAGGTTCCTAATGTGATAAGTAACATGTTGATTTACTTAATCTACAGGGCTCCTCACAGAAAACTCGTTATCGCTGCTTTGCAGCTATATTTACATTAGTTTTTTTTAAAGAATATTGGAATATCTTTATTCTTCTGCAGGAAAAACGAACTGCCCTACACATTGTGCGTAATGCAGGAAATAAAGAAATTATACAGTATTTAGAAGAGAAGGCAGCTGATGCCAACGCTACCCACAAGGTATGATTCCAGATTTTACATAATAAGATTTGTTTTATATACTAGACATGAGTGTCTTCCATTCTTATGCAGTGCAAAGATGAGACTTCCCTGTATGATTCAAGAAAGAAGGCTGAAGACAACGCTATTAATGAAGTAAGTTTCATGATAAATTTCTATTTTAGTAAACATAGTTCTTTTGAACAGCAGAGACATGTGATACATGGTCAAAATATATTATTGTCTGAAGGACATACAAAGCCGTTTTCATGTTGTGCATAATCTTGGTCACACAAAAAGTATGCCGTCTTTAGAAGAGGAAACAACTAATGTAAATGCTACTTATGCGGTATGCTTCCAGATAAAAATAATTCTCGACTCATATTGTTTCATTTAGTAGATTTGAATGTATTTCATTCCTGCAATATAGGGCAAATACACTCCACTCGAGGGATCTGATGACAACTCCACCGGTGGGGTAAGTTTCATGATAAATTTCATATATTTCTTTATCATTAGGCAGTAGTTGGGTCATCGGCCTAAATTTACTATCCCTCACACACTGTGTAGGTACACTGGAGGAATCAGTAAACCGGTTTAGATTAATGCGCATTGTTTATGTAATGAGGACATATCAATATCATTCCGCCGTTAGGTATGCCATGTATGCAACGATATCGTCCTGTTTCGCGTAATCGGAATAAATCACCTTGGGTTCGAATCCACATAATATATTTTTAAAAATTTCTTTATGTATTTTAATGTTGTCAAGGAGTAATTCACTTGTATCCTCAGAATTTAATAAATTGGACAAGTTTAATTGGAAAAAGAAAAGTAATACCGCACTGTAATTTTATTTTTATTAATTTACAATTTGCATTGGAAATAGAACAGTAAATTTTCAAATTTATATACAAGTCACATTGGAACAACTATTTGATTTGCATTATAAACATTTTTTTGCATCTTCTAAAAACGATAAAAATGGATCCATCTCTCCGATACTACATTTCCACAAATATTGTCCTAATGATTTCAAATGTGCTTTGACCGTTCCCACTTCGGAAATGATTTTTAGCCCACTTGGGACTTTAGTCCCAGCGGGCTATTGCGTTCGGTTTTCGTCCGTCGTCCGTCCGT
>JAYMFW010206683.1:0-13980 GCA_036785005.1 Tubulanus punctatus
GGTTAGGGTTAGGGTGAGTGTTAGGGTTAGTTTATTTCTTAAATCTCATATTTTAAATGATATACAAATGGGGGGGGAATTGTCCGGGGGGAATTGTCCGGGGGGAATTGTCCGGGGGGGAATTGTCCTAGACTCACCGTTATAGGCGGAGTCTACTGTACAAAAGCTGCATTGGAAATTGATGCTCTGCCGTCACCATAGTCTAAGCGAGTCGTTACATGACAACTCCCTGGTTAGTCGTACACGAATTCGAGATGAAAACTTTAAGTTTTAAGTTGGCGTGGTAATCTCATCAACGCATCCTAAACCTAATTTGTAGTACGAACAAAAACATGTATAGGGAAAATTGTTTCATTTTGTCGCAATGATGCATTGATGGACGTTCACAAAAATCAATTTTTGCACAAATGACATCCATTTTCATGAGCCCTCCTTTTAAAAGTATATCAGTGTTTAACTACTCACTCCCCTGTCTCTCTAGAAATTGCGCAAGATAGTGAAACCCCGCGTTTATTTTTTTGCAGGGAGCATTTTTCAGACGGTCTAAATAAAATACTAGGAAAAATATAAGGTCGATTTTCCCAAACTCTAGAGAGTGAAAACGTTGGTCTCCGGTTAAGGCTGGAGGTTCGGGACTTATGTAGTTCCGTGTGATACTCTAGTTGTAGCTAATTTTTTTTGCTGGGGAGGGGAGCAGCAAAATTATCCGCCTCCAGGGGTTTAGCGCGTCTGCTTATCGTACGAGAGGTTTGCAGTTCGAGTATGTGTGAGGAAACACATTCAAAGGACTCTCCCGTCCTGAAAATTAAACAGGGTTAATACACTGAGACGTTAAACGATAAATTGCACTATACTGTACTATAATTCAAATTATTTCGTTTACGCTCCGTCCACAATGACCTTCAAAATATAACGCATGTTTTTGATCAAGTCGACGTTTTCTTTAACATTTTAATGTATGTTTGGTATATCTTAAGATTCTTTCTATTTAGAGAATTTTCTAGGGGGCCCGTGGTAGATACGGCCCTGGATACGGTGTGCCTACTGAAGTTTGTTCGACGATGGACAACCGTTCGTTTAGGAATGGGGTGTGTTATTAGATTTACCGGTCCTGTTCTCGGTACTGGGGCGATACATATATTAACTTAGATTACTCGCAACATCATCCTATGACTGCTTAAATTGTTTGCCTCATTTGTACGTCGGTTTCAATTTGTGAAAATAGAATCAGCGTTCGCGCACAGAATCTTTCACAACATATCCTAGATGTTTCTACATAAAATGTCCTTCCAAAATGAGAAGTAAAAGTCGATGAATTACATTTCCTCGAACGATGAATATATTAGAGATGAACACCAATGACTACAAGGTTGTTAACTACATGTAATCATGCATAGTGTATATTGTTTAATATCTCCGTCCACCACGCCCACCTCTGCCACGATCTCTGCCTCCTGAGCTGGATTCACGTGAAAATGCTTGATCAGGTTGTTGATAACCTTGCTGAAATCCACCTTGATCATATCCTCCACCTTGCTGGTTGTAACCCCCTCCTTGTTGGCTGTAACCCCCTCGTTGCTGGTTGTAACCTCCTCCTTGCTGGTTGTAACCACCTCCTTGCTGATTGTAACCCCCTCCTTGTTGGTTGTAACCCCCTCCTTGTTGGTTGTAACCCCCTCTTTGCTGGTTGTAACCTCCTCCTTGCTGATCTCGGCCTCCTGACCATGACCCTTGAACTCGACCACCACGGTCACCTCCTCCACTTCGATCACCGCCTCCATATCCACCTCTCCCTCCACGATCACCACCTCTCCCTCCACGATCGCCACCTCTTCCACCTCCACGATCGCCACCTCTTCCACCTCCACGATCGCCACCTCTTCCACCTCCACGACCTAAAACAGAACAGATAATACAGAGACTTTATTACACAATCACATTTCCTCTCCAGTGCCAGCTGATCTTTCATATACAATCATATTACTGTTCTTGAAAAATTGTCTCATAATTAAGAGAAACCTTGGAGTAATCATACACCAAGGAGAAACATACAGCAAAACATCATTGATTCCCTAGATCACGTTAACTGCAAGGCACTGTAGATACTGCCCAAACCCGAAAATTCATCTACATTGAATATACCAAACATCCTCTTTATGTATTTTTGATATAACAAAGTACCAGTTTTCACAAGTTTTCACTATTACTCTATCATTCTTACCTCCTCGTCCAGAATCTTGTCTTTTCATAAATGATGGCATTTCAGGTGGGGGAGGTTCTAACTCCCAAGCTCGTCCTCCCCTATCCGGAACCTATAGAAAGAAACGAATCACAGAAGAATCCGCTTAATTCAAATAAAATTGATCCAAATCAACTGAGTTAGACAGTACATTGTTATCACTATAATTTATATACAGTCTACGCTTGATTAACCGCCGACATTGGGACAAGTTTGGTGGATAATCGAATTGGTGAATAACTGAATTACCCCATGAGCCCCGAAATAATAAATCAGTAAGATCAATTAAAAGGTGAACACAGATTTTCTTTTGATGTTCTGCACTAATCGGGATCGATTAGCTGCCGATGACATGTTTAACACTCCATAAAGCACCCCGACACGAGAGATCCACATTCCATAGTACAAGTACTACGAGATATCCAGGTACTGCTATACGCTGCACATAGAACATCACTATGGCAACGATATCGACTGTTACGAGACCAATTCATTCACCTGTTCATGTTTATTCAGTGCAAACTGCTGTGTGTCAATTTTTGCGTGGCGGATAATCCAGGGAATTTACTATGGTTTTAGAACGTTTGGACAAAAAATACCAATGGTGGTAAGCAAATTTGGTGGTTAATTGAACACCAAATACAGTGTAGAAATCTGTAAAAATACATTTAAGAGGTGGATAGCGAGAATGGTGGATAATCAGAGGGCACATGATAGCATTGTCATAGGATCCATTGAAGCGAGATTGTCATTTACCTAAAACTTAAAATCCAGTCCTGCTGCAATTCATTTTTAATGAATCACCTAATTTAGCTCAGATTATCACATACCTCAGACAAGAAGGTTTGGTCCCGAGGACTCCGAGCTGTACATCATGTCACGGTTGGATAAGAAGCGTAAAGATATGATTTTCTAAAAAAAGCTTACCCTTCCAATAAGAACACGATTAATAGCACATTTTGTATTTTCTCTCGCCTTTCCACTACTTGTTTTTTTAATTTTCGTAAGCTCTGAAACAACAATAAAAATAATGAAGTGATGAATCAACATGGTGGGAAATCGTTTGATTCAAATACCTTGAAAAATAATTTCAGTTCTATATATTTACTTACCGTCCCTCGATGATAATATTTTCGACAATGAAATCTGAGACTTAACATTCATTTTGCTTCTCATCGGTTGAAACACCGACACGATCTTATCTTCTTTAGCCTGAAATCAACGAAATGTGAAATACAGTCTGCAATATTTCATGAAAAAGTAATTTTCTGCAAATAATGCGTTCATGCTTACCTTTGCCCTATCAGACCACATAAATGATTGAACTGTAACATCTAAACGTTTCAACAACATTTCCCTCCGAAGTTGATATTCATCCATTAGAGCACTGTTTATTGACATCAAATGATCCCACTGTTTATCGGATAGTCTACATTTCAATAACGGTTTGCCTAAATAATCGTCGGGGAGCTTTGACAATAATTCCTTCACCTTCAAGAATGAAAAAATATTCAGGAAATGTGACATTCTCTATTAATAAACAAAATTTGAGTTTTGAATGCGAGAACTGTTAACTATGAGAAAAATTCCACAATTAAATTTTGATAATAAGTGCTTACTCGGAAGTACAACGTTTCGACCGTACCATTAAGGGTCATCATCAGGTACTGATAATTTATTTCGGAGTATGACGTTTCAACCGTATTCTAACATTCCTGATGATCAAAACGTTGTACTCAGGAATAAACACTTATCAAAATTGGATTATGGGATTCTTCTTATTTATTCTCAAACACAGATTAGTACTTTTCCCTTTAATTTACAAGTGTTTACCTTTGACTCGATCTTAGAAAATAGTTGAAATGGCGTGATGCTTGCGTGCGGTTTTGGAAATCCTAATGCAATACATGCCAGTTTTATATGTCCGGCTACTTCACTTTCTGCCTACAAGGGAAAAATTCAAAAAAGAGGGAAACATGACAATGTAGATCTATTTTATGTACTGAACCAAAATATCTGGCATCTGATATCAATATTTCAACTTCCCGTGCAACCAGGAAATGTGATAAGACCGGGCATAGATGATGGTACGCCCAAAATTTGTTAAAGATGGTATCAAATTTGATTTTGAATAGGTCAAATAGGTCAACATGCTATCCGAACCAAAAATTTAATTTAAGTATTTTGCATCCAACCATTTAAAATATGCCAGAAATGATTAATTGTCTCACGGTCATGAAAATTTGCTGTTCAGAAGACGCGATTCGTGATGTGAAAAAGAAGCAACGGAGTAATGAAAAACTTTGATGCCATGGATGCTGATGGTAAGAAAGATGCAAAGGTCTTAGACTTGAAAGAGTAAAGCACTATGGCTACACGATCAAACAATTTTTTGTGAAATCTTTGACTCTACATCTGAGAAATTATTTCTAGGGTTATCGTATGCTTATAAAGAAAATCCGCGTAGAAGACAGAAATATCCAGCACCAATAAAAATTTACAGTCATGTACCTGCATTTCAATCTGTTGAGCTTTATTAAGTAGATGGGGTTTAGTGTCAGCTATGATACGACATGCGCACAGTTCTGACTGCAGAAAATCTGAAAAATTGATACACGATTGTGAGATAATATCGTAAGAAATGCTTTTAAAAACTGGGATTAGCGTTTGTCTTTACCTAACAACTTTAACCGACTTTCTCTAGTTGCTAATCTTTGATTGATAGGTCCTTCTATTAATGACTTATGAGGACAACCTATAGATAAATGTGAAAATATAAAATAGTATGATGATTAGATAATAGTGCAGTATACGAGATAAAAGTAGTACTTAATAGTGCAGTGTATTGAAAACCATTTAAAGTATTACAAAACATCAATTTAGGTGGAGATGGATATGCCTAACCAAACTGTTGGGTATTGATGAATGTTATTTGTTATACCCGATCAATATGTAATATGTTACAGTAAAATATCTGACAATGGATACTAACCATATTCTCTAAGAAATCCACTCAACTCCAATAAAAAAGTACCAGCATCATCTTTATCTAAAAATGTAAAACATTGAAAACTTTACAAGTTTTCTAAGTGAGGGAAACCTAAGTCTATGCTAACAAAATACAGCTATATTCCGGGTGGCAGTCAAAAGAAAATTTAAAAGTCAGACTGTTTTAAAGATCTTAACTGTCTAAAAGAAGTTGGTCTTGAACTGTCTAAATCAAATTTGAATGAATTTTTCTATAATAAGAATTAGACACAAGAACACAAATCAATTAATCTGGTTCTTTAACAATCTATATTTTCATTCAATATATATCATCAAGATATAATCTAGAATCAATTTTTCAATCAACAATCTTATTCAGTAGGCATGTATTTTTGGTAATAAGTTGGGCCTACCTACCTATAATAGCATTTACTCTTTCTTCAATACTATTATACAGAACGAGTTCTTTAACCAACCATTCTACTAACTGAGTGTAAGGAATCGACGTCGATCCTTGTTCTAGGGCCGTTTCCAATGCGCCATCTTCAAGAAGTGCACCTTGATACCTACAATACAAAACAGAAGGTGTCAAATAAATCGGTTAATTTCGATAAATAGTTCGAAAATAAAGTTGCAGGCGAACGATTTCTTCGATTTGTGTTGCATTTTGACCACACGTATTTGAATGTAAACTAACCCCAAATCTTCTAACGTGTCTAAAATGTCATTCTCCATAATGGTGATGGTTTAATTGTTGCTTCTTATCGACTAATAGATGATATCGCCCAGAATGCGACGTCAAAAATGGATAAGAAAAAATAACATTGAGATCCACACAGAAGTGTAATGTCGCGCAAATCTTACTAAAGACCGACAAATACCGACCAAAACCGGTCTAAACATATCTCAACTACAATCTAAGGCTCTATTACTTGACGTGAAAATGATACATTGCGTATTTTTGCAAAAATTATTTAATTTCTTATGTCTGTTGGCCTAATTTCAAATTCCAATGTCAGTTCAAGTTTTTGGATTTTTGTCGGTGTTGGTTGGTTCTAAATTCTTATCGCGTAGCCAAAGTTTTTCATTACCGAATACCGGCAAAATGGCGTCGCTCAAGGAAGTCGTATCGATGTATCAAAATTTAACCCAAGAATGGAATAAAAAGCCATCAAATTATAACAAATGTGGGGTTTTATTGAAGAAATTAAAGGTATTTCATATGCTTTATTTCATTCAATCCATTTATCAGTTTTGAAAGATGCGTTAGTTGTAATTCATTTTTTAGATAGAAAAGTGCAAGTCACACTCTTCGCTCCGGCCGCACTCTCTTCTCTATCTCAGTCTAAGTCTCCCCTCCTCCCAACCCAAGCCCAACTGTTACTGTTAGTCTCTTTTTTTTAGTGCTTAAGTCCTGTCAATTATGATTATTTTGTATGAATTTCAAGTAGGGCCTAAGGCTTTATGGATCTTATTTGTTGGCGGGACTTAGTTTGAGGGACCAACAAGTCAAGCCAAAACGGCAAAGTCAATCAAGTGGCAACAAATGAGTGCTGTCCAAATGAGCCGGTAAACGGTAAATTTTGCCGGTCCAATGAGCCTATTGATGTGCGCTTACCGGTAAAAAATCAAAGAATGGCGCCACTTGTCTTGGTCAATTCATTGCATGTTACTGCTCCAATTTTTTCTCACCAATTCAATCATTTCATTATTTGGACAGCACTACTACAAGCCCCATGGGGGCCATAGGTGGTAATCAATTATAGAGCTCTCTTTCTTAATCAATCTTCTAGTTTCTAGTCAAATAATATTTGATATAATATTGAAGAAGTCTAGAAATCTACAGAACGAAGCACGATTAATCAAAAGAAAGCCAAGAAGGGTTATTCAAAGATTTGTGAAGGGCTATTGCAGAAAAGGGTCTATCTGCCGCCCTTTCAAATCCCCTTTATGGAGAACACTGAAAGGGAACTTGAACTACATCTTGTCACTTATCTATTTTTACTTTCTTCAGGTTGCACTGACGAGTCTGACATTTCTTCCTACCAGCGATTCAAATGCTACTAAACAAGAATTACTGGTTGCCAGTAAGTATTCTGTCTATACTACTACTACATTTCTAAGTGATGTTACAATCAGTCAATATTTCATCTTCATTAATAGAAATTTATGCGGATAAATAGGATCGTGAAATGTTTTCCTCTGAGCTAAAACAAAAATTAATTTAGATTTTGGCATTTTCTACTAAAAAATTCAGTCCAAATCGGGCAAAATTTAATGTAAATCTATTAAATTTCATTTTTGGGTCAGTACGGGTAAAGATTTTACATCAAAGCATTTTATACAGGTACTGGTATTTTAAGGCACTGCAAAGAGAAAATCAACGTCAAGTTATAAAATCTTTTCACATCTGACAAATATGTATTTTTTCCTGCAGGAGACATATTAGAAATAGGTGCGCAGTGGGCAATAGCTGTAAAAGACATACCAGCATTTGAGAGATATCTAGCACAATTGAAAAGTTATTATTTGGACTATCGGTAAGCCTATGTTCCTTACTGTCGAACATGAAATTACTTAATGAAGCGTTTCGAATATAGTTTAGTTTTCATATCTTTACAGAGATGATTTACCAGAATCTGCTTACAAATATCAGCTACTCGGCTTGAATTTGTTATGTTTGCTGTCACAAAATCGTTTGGCAGAATTTCACACAGTAAGTGGGTAGTACTGCCCCCTAGAATTATTGATGGAACCAAAAAATGCAAATATGTCAATAGAACCCAATAACAGGGACTCGGTCCACTCAGTTATTCAAGATAGGGGCAATCCATAAAGTACGTACGCACAAAATAGGTAAAATTCAGACCCCCCTCCCCCCGTGTACGCACCTGAACGCTTTTGGCATAATGCTTTGCCATAGGCTGTACGCTTTTGGCGTGACCCCCCTCCCCCCTCCGAGCATACGTACTTTATGGATGGCCCCTTATCTTTTAAATGCCTTTCATATCCACTTCAACACAATGATAATTCTGCGCGCAGCCGTTTTGAATCTAACTTGGTCCACAAAACCTGGTCGATTTGGGATCTCTCTAACTAAATTAACCGAGTGGTTAAGATGTCGCTCCGTTAACCGAGTGGTTAACTCAGCTAACAAATCAAACAGCCTTAGATGAACTACATGTTATTGTTATTACAGGAACTTGAGCTACTACCAGCGAAAGAACTTCAGTCAAATATATACATTAAACATCCAGTGTCCATGGAACAGTACCTCATGGAAGGCAGTTATAACAAGGTAATTGATTCGAAATATTTTAGTATCACATACTTAATATCAAACTATAGACGTCCACAAATTTCTTCATTATTCTACCTTCTTCCAAGAGGTAAAATGAAAATTTACGATTTTCATTTAAACAGTTGACATGGATATAATTCATCACCAGAGAATGATTTAAGATACCGGTATTTGAAGTATTTTAAACCTAGTACCGAACGTTGACCACGTATAGAACTCATTTTTTTTCCCCAAAAAGTTTATGTCAAATTTACCAGTAATCATAATTTGAAGACTTAACCATGGTTTTATACCCGATCCGGACTGTCAGATGTGTTGAATTCAGTGACTTCTGTATAATTTCAGGTATTTTTGGCACGAGGAAACGTACCAGCTGAAAGTTATAATTTCTTCATCGATATTCTATTAGATACCATAAGGTTTGTATGAATTCATGGTAATTTTTGTACGTTATCGATTGAAAACATCTTCATGGAATTGTGACCTCTTGTTTCGATACAATTTCAGAGACGAAATCGCTGGCTGTCTAGAGAAGGCCTACGAGAGAATAGCGTTTTCAGAAGCCGGTCGTATGCTGTACTTTGAATCTCAGAAACAGATGACGGAGTACGCGACAGCTGTAAGTCGTTATCACGGTTGCATCTCGACATTTTTGAAATCGTCCCCCTAGTATAGCGACCTAATAAGTAGAAATTGGCCGGGTATTTTTGCAACATTTTTAATTTGGTCGTAACAAGCAATAGTTGTTGATTCCAAAGTCATTATGAGGTTCTGCTGAAGCAACTGTTGATTTGAAATGTAAAAGAGGACAAGATTAGGAAAAATTATACAATATTGTTAGAATGTTAATGATATCACAAGATGAATATTCTACTTTGAAAATTTACAACCAATTTTTGTAGTGGTTGAAACCCCATTTATTGTCTTTTGCAGCATTTATGCCCTTTTGATAAATTTGATTTTAGGCCTGAAATAATAATCTAGAGGGTCTGTTACAGCCGTGTATTCCATATAATTTTCTGGTTCCAAAGTTCGTTTTAATGTATAGAAATTATGAGTCAATAGAAAAAATTGCCATATTGTCATATTAATTTGTAGTAGAGGATTTTCTTGGGAACAGGACAATTCCTAGACAATTGTCATAAATTAGTGAAAACTTGTCGGTGATATCGTAATCATTTGTTCAGTTGGGTAAACAAGTGCTTTATACAATCAGGATACACTGACGTCATACTAACATATAAATTAATGTCATTGGATCAAAGTTCAATTGAAGTTTGCTGTTTGTGCCATTTGTCTCATACCTCTAAATCCTATCCTATTTACGCGTGGTTTCTTCCGTGAAACCCATATCTAGACTGTAAATAAGTTCAGAAAGACCTTTTCAGTAGCTTTGTTTTCTATTTTCTCTTTTTCTCTTGATTTTGCTTTTTTTAGAAGATTTAGAAGATTCTACATATAATTTTGACTTAATTCTGAATAAACAAACAATCATCGGTGACGGTTGATGCTTCGAATTCAATGTATTTTCGTTTGATTGTTTTTTTAGACACTGACAGATTCTTTTATTTTGTAGCGTGGTTGGAAATTAGGAGCTGACAAATTTTTTACATTTCAACATGAAGAAAAGAAAACTGATGAAATTGTGCCCGCGTGTGATTTAGCGAAACAAGCCATAGAATATGCCAGAGAATTGGAAATGATAGTATAAAAAGAGTACGATCGATGAGTTTATTAAGTAATTTGTATATATTGTATTTATATGTGGTTCATTCATTAGATAATAATAAATATATCCAATGATTTCATTGTAAAAATGTTGTTTTTCTTGTGTATTAATATATTTGCTCAAACCTTAATCCGATATTGTTATCGCTGGAAAGGCAAATAAGTTCAATTAGAGAACTTTGAATTGTAATGAGAAAATACTGAGGAAAATTATGGCAACAATGCTTGTCATCAGCTCAAAGTACTTATGACCTTTATTAACGCATGAACTTTTGACTACCTAGAAAAAATGAATTTATTTCGAGGATTCGAACCAAATCTATTAGAAACGTCATCATCTACTCAAGAATTATGACGTCACGGTCAGTGCGCCATCTGCATGTGATCGACCGTCGTTCACAGAAAATTTCAGATCAGTGGTGGCGATAATAGAATTTTATGTGCGTATAGTGAGCTAGTTCATACAAGAGGAATAGGATCTCAGTTTTAAAAGCATTTTTACTAAATAAACACAATGCCTGATAACAATGACAATAACGGTAAAACATTCAAACAGAGGAAAAGTTTTTGTAAGTATATTTTTGTGTGTAGTCTGTCAAACATCTGTTAAGTTTTACTACCTCAATACTTGCCTTGGCATGCCTTGTGTGTGGTTTGACTTAATTTGTGATAAGACATTGGAAATAAGGCTTATCATCTTTAATTTGGATTGCCTCTTTCTGATCTTTGCTTTGGCCTGACTAAACGACAACACAAAGTCAAAAAAAGAAAGATCTTTGACTTTGTGAAAAAAAGATGAACAGTTGTGAGTTGAGTTGAGACGCATTTGTTGTGTGTCGTGTTGGATAGATGATTGGTGATTGATAGACAGTATCGAGTCTGATATAGAAGTTGAAATAATGACATTTTTAGCAGCAGGTGGTGATTCGTCGGGGTATTAGTGTGTGAGAGAATCAACAGAGTAACTGGATTAATTTAATACGGCACTATTTCCGATTTTCGACTTATCCGATCGGACTTGGGCCACCTAGTCTAATAGAAATAGTTGTGACCATTTTATGCTGTGTCTGAAAATTGTTATAATATATTACCTCAATCTTTTGTAACAACATGACATAAAATCATATTCTTATCTGTCAAATTTGAAATATTCACTTCGTCTTAATATTTTCAAAAAGTGAACCTATTATTGTATTATGTATGAATTTTGATAAAAGATGACTTCAAGTCCCCTCCTGATAATCTCTTCTGGATAATCAATTAATTCAGCTAAAACTTTTTGTTTCGTATCGAGTTGTTAGGAGGCAGTTTGTCTAACAGCTGTTTGACACTGAACTGCAGGTCATAGGTTCTATCCTCAAAGATGCAGATTTTCTTGGTCGATGCAGGTTCTTCTCCCCTATTATTAGGGGAAAATAACGCATTAGGGAAAAAACTCGCATGGCACTTAGCGTAATGTTTTAAAAAGAACAGTATTATATCCCACATTCATTATACTGTGAATCGACAAACCTCGGCTATATAAAAAAGTTTATCAAAAAGGCTGCCTTGTTCAATTTAATCGAAAAGACATGAGACTAAATTTCTGATAATGATTTTTTGCCTAGACGGTAGAAGAGACTGGGATGTTGGTTACTAGGATTCGTAAATGAAACTTGAATTTGATTTTCTTCATTATTGATAATATTTCTTGCCCTAGAAAATCGGCATAACGAATGGAACATTTCATCAAAGCCTCTTCTACGCATGTTATGAAATAGAGAATGTATGTTGCGCAATCCCTAATCACTTAAAATATTCTATATTTACAGCCACTCGAAAAGAAGAAGTTGCCGGAATAAGAGCCAAATTTCCTACGAAAGTTCCTGTAAGTAATAGCATATATTGGGTTTTGAAATATATTTTGGATTTATTGCCTGTTGTCTACTTCACACGGAATTTAACTCAGATCTGTGCCCCATTGAATAAAGCTTCAGAACAGTTTAGAGTATCCTATACTCTGAATTATGTTTAACCTACCGGGATTTTTTTGAAAATTCACGATTTCACGCAAAATTTTCAGAATTCACATTTCAAGTAGCTTTGGAACAAATCATTGCATATGCAGGCTATCGGAATTGAATCATTGATCACTGAAATCCTATGAATTGATTGTTTGGAATATATTTTTTAAAGAACACGAGGAAAGCGCATTATATTGAGTAAAGTCTTAACAGAGGATTAAAACGAATAACTCATATGTATAGATATTAGAAAGTAGCATAGATTGGTGCCCCCGTGTAAAACTTTATTAGATGTTTACAATTGCGGAAAACCCAAAAGGGTTAAACTATGCAATAAGTAGTGAACTGAACTGATAACATTGACATCACAACAAAAATGTACCTATACCTTGATTTCACAGATTCACAGTTCATTTGAAAAATTATCATTCGTTTTTCTGAAATTCACTAAGTCATGATTAATGAAAAACGTATTTTGTCCCCCCTGATTGACTATGATTTATCGGTCACATAGAGTTATTGAGGTTTACTCTTTAATACGCTTTTCTGCCGTCGGAACTTTCTCTATCAAACATTAATCTTCGTTAATCGCGTACATCTTCGTAGTTCATAAATCTTGAATAGACATATTTCTTGGAAGCGTAAAACATCATCGCTGTCTCAATGTAACAGTCCTATAGTGAATGAATAGTGAACAGCTGTAGGAGTGTGGGCGTTTGTACTGTTGCTTTACATTGTCGTCAATGTTTTCCTAGTAATGACTTGTATTATTGGGTCAGTAGAAATCAATTTCATGTAATGTTCATAACAAATGGCTCTCACCTTTCGATTTATGTTTTTTTTTTAAATGACGCGCATTTGGTAGTTTTATTGATATAAAAACTTCCACTGACTTTGAAGAATTCGAGATGGTTCTAAGAATATAGTTTATCTTAGATTTGATCCATTTTTAGCAATTCATTTCCATACAAAGGTTTTTCAGTTCGTTTTAGCAAATAATCCGGAATTGGCTTTTATATAAATAAGATAACGGGTTGTGCCCAGAATTTTTAGAATTATCTGTATGATTCTTGTTAAGTAGCAATGTTCTATAAATTAATGAAATGTTATATTTATTTCCAGGTAATAGTAGAACGATATCATAAAGAAACGCAATTGCCAATATTAGATAAAACGAAGTTCTTAGTTCCACAAGAATTAACTATGTCACAGTTTGTAACCATTATAAGGTATGTACTGAAGCCTGAAACAATACATGTTTATAATTTGAGTTATGTGTCTTTGAAATTCTCAAATACAATTTCAACTATTTTAGTATGGAACACTATTTGGCCTTGTATCTGTCCTATACAAACAGGCCTTGTATCTGTCCTATACGAGCGTCTCATTAAAACCATATCAGTTCAGATCTTTGTCTGAGCTATACAACTCATATACAAGACATGATAATGTTGGATTGATTCTCTAAAATTTCGTACGAAATACACCAATAGATTCTGCGTTCGCCAAATCAAAATTTCTTTCGTACCATGAATAACGTGCAAGAATATATTCCTCAAATTGTTCAGACTTTCCAAGATATTAGGCTCAGGGTTTCCAGCAGTCCTTCCAAGTCCTGCTTTGTCCTGCTTTTGAGAAAAGTTAGGAAGAACCCTGCTTTGTCCTGCTTTTTTATCATTTTTGGCCAAAAGTCCTGCTTTTTCATTAAAAGGTCCTTCCAA
>JAYMFW010206794.1:2209-13978 GCA_036785005.1 Tubulanus punctatus
TGTCCACTAGGAAAACTTAATTATGAAATACGAGAGATGGTAGCACTGATACAAGCACGCTACTACGGCATTATGGGGTAAGTGTGGTTATCCCTAGGGTAGATAGATGTGTAGATCAGACAAATACCTCATTGCATAACGAAAACTTCCTCAAAAAACTTATTTCTATCTACAGACGCAAAATCAAACGACCGGACGGATACAAACTAAAGGACTTTTTCCATTTCAGATCCAGTAGGCTACTAAAATCATGCTGTAAAACTAATAGAAAGAAACACGAAGTCACTCTTATTGTACATTGGTTGATTTATATTTTATTTTTGGCTGCCGGAATACATAACATATTTAACATACTTACTCATGATTTTAATGATTAACAAATATATGAAGCTAAAAAGTATATCTTGTTTCTCATTCCTGACAAATTTTGAAAATCTAAGCATACGAAAGCATTAAATCAAATCTTGTCTACTGGTTTATAAATTAGTTTCATTGATGAATTTAAAAAGTGGGAAGCCGGGAATTGATGAAATGAAAAGAGGGCACCTTGATGGTGTGAAGACAAGACAAAAGGGCGAAAATGCCGATTATTTAATCAACTTTTTCTAATATTTCTCAAATATAAAATTCCTGACACGTGACTTCTTACAGACATCTTATAGATTTCAAATACGAGCAATTTTAGGGCCTCATTCTAATATATGATATTCAAGACGAGTCAATATTTGTCAATGATGGAAGGTAAAAATTGGTGATATTTTTGTCTCAAACAAAATTCTACGAGAATGAATGTACATGCAGTTTATATGCCAAGTGCCATTGTTCATGTAAATACTAAAAGAGTTTTCAATTAATATCCTCTGGAATAAGGTTCAAAATAAGAAACAAGAGTCGAATGAAATACAATGTTTTACAAAAACAGCAAAACCCTGTTTCTAAGAGGAAAAAAAAGCTTTTTCAGGGACTCTCAAAATGAGAAATAAGGTAATTTGATTAGCATAAGACATCATATAAAATGTTAAATACATCATGAAAAATAAACCATGTCTACATTAGATAATTTACAAGGGTATTAGAAGGGTGATTTCAGTCTATACCAGTGAAATACCCAGTTGTTATAAATGTAGTACACGCTACTATAGAATACTTGAATCCCTCCAATCTAAACAGTGTACTCCTTGTTAACATTTTACCCAGGGAATTGCGCATACAATGTTATTGCTATTGACAATTTATCCAGGATTCCCTGCATTACATTACCCGGGAATGCATAATGTAGACATAGCTTAAGACAGATTACTAATGATATATAACCACAGCAATAACATAAATCTTACATAAGTAGGCCAACGTCGTCGATCAAAGTCAGACTGAGATAATAGACTAAAACATCCTATAAAAACATAGCCTTTTGGCTCAAATAAATCCAATGATTCAAAACATATATCACATATTTTTGTAACTCTTGATCCCACTAACTGCCTAAAACCAAATCACCATGCCACTTAAATAGAATAATGGCAAGCACTGGGGACTTGAAATTTAATGAAATTATTTAAATTAAGTTGTGTTGCATATTGTTAACATTTTAAATGATTAAATACTAGCAGTTATTTGATAACCGAAAACTAAAAGGGCTCTTTAATATATACCAGGTACATATATATATATATCCAAGATATACATATATCACTTTCCAAAGAACTTCTTTCTAATGAGTGCATATCAGCATATTACTTTTTCAATGTAACATTAACTACTGTTGAACCAATAGCAACTGTTGGTGAAAAAAATATTTTTATTACCGAGTAAAACCTACGGTAATGCTTTTGACATAAAAACCATTCAGGTGTCCACTTGAATAGTCTACAAATACTAAGCCTCCAGGAAGTCTCTGCCCACTTGAGGCAAATGCAAAACTGCAGTTACATGTATATGAAACTAGAGCTTTGATAGCAATACCGCTCGGCCCATGAAGAAATGGTGAAGGCTATCCTTAAGAAACTGCACCCTGCGGAACAGTAATAGAATTTCTATTATCCAATCCAATATGGCCACCAGTCGGCCATCTTGAATGGAACAGTAAGCAAAATATATAGGGATCATCATCATACCAAATATCTTTCATGTAATTACAAACTCTGCACTATGGACACTGCACCCTGTATGTAGGGAACAGTGTGAGTATCCAATATGGCTGCCAGTCCACAATCATGAATGCAACAATGTTTAAGATTAATAGGGCGCCTTAGATGCATAGCATACTTTTCCATATAAATATAAAGTCTCAACTTCAAAAACTGCAGGCTGTATAGATGGAATAGTATTAGAATCCAATATGACCACCAGTCGGCCATCTTGAATGCGACAATGACCAAAATTGATCAGAATGGTAACCTTAATAGCATATACCTTCCACGTAAATATGAAGGCTCAACTTTCGAAACAATACCCCCTTTCTTTTTGACACCTGGCCGGATGGCTCAGGGGTGAAAATGGGAAGTCATAAGACAGGTTTTTAGTGATATGATAGAAAATGGATTGAAGTAATTTCAAGGGACGTTAAATTCAATACTTGAAGCTGTTATCTAACAATTGTAAAGCCCGCTAGAGTCGGATCAGTATATTGCAGATTTTGTATTCTTGAGTGGGCTCGTTTGTAGTATGACCAGAATTTCTAACAAGACGATTGCTCTTGCATTACTAATCAACTCATCATTCAAAGAAGATGTCCATGAAAGGGTAGAGAGTCCTCATACCCACTTGGGAAAGTTGAGGGATACAGTCATATCGATCATGAGAAGTAACAATGAAAATCATAAACTGCAGCACTGAAACAACAACCTATGCTTGAAATGGACAAAATTTTAATGATAGAATGAACTATGCTCACTTGAAAATCTCTGGGCATATTGTTGGATGATAGCATCCTTAAGATAGATGACAGCACTGATTATACCCTGTAAACGGTGAAAATTGTAAATTTGGTCATCTGGAAATTGACTGACCTAATTTTTGACAGGTTTATGTTCCTTAACTAACCAGAGTAACATTTTTTCTCATGTCCAGCGTAACATTCTCGCCATCCAGACATCAAATCAGTTTAATAGTCCTCAAACGGAGGCAATACAAGCAATTTGAAGGTGCCGTACCCAGATAATTGTTTGCACCAAAGTTGCAAGTCCTTAATATGTTCGCTTCAGACCATGTTTATGTAAGTAAATGTCACATAAATATACTTTAAGGAAGCATACCGTATTTTGCCAGCAAGTATATATATATTAAGTCTAATATAAGATATTCATGTACTCCAACTTAATCGGCAAACCTGATAGAGAAACGAACATTTTACTGGCAATTTTGGTACATTCATGTCCATCCATACATTTATAGGAAATGTGTCGCGTGATATGCCAGTACAACAGATCTAACATCATAACATAGCAAACTAAGTCAAAACTCAAAAAAATGGCGGGGAATGAATCAGTTAAGGGGGTTTGGAACTAAATTTGGAAAATGTGAAGCACATCCAAGCATCAAAAACAACTTTATGGTTGAAACAAATTGTAAATAATGAGATTGTAAAAGAGAAAACAGATCTTTTCAAACTTCTCGAATACTTGAAATCTATGTCCATAAAACAATATATTCATTTTTAATATATACAAGATCCATGCCTTCTAGAGGTCAGACTAAATCTGTTGAGGCCAAAGAAAATAAAATGTTTAAAGAAATGGTTAGAAGAAATTGACGATGGTGATTACATCACTATTGTAAATAACAGAAATATACCCCATATCATGTTGTGAGCCAATGAATTTTAACCCTGCTTGAAAGGCTAGAGAAGATATAAACAAAAATTTTCTATTACCTGGTATCAAAAGTTTGGGAAATATATTTACGCATGTCTTATGTTCCTAAGCAATTATATCAATCAAAAAAACTTTACAGACGATTCCGAGCCAACATGATTTTCTTCTTCTTCACTGTCATTGCTAACGATGTAGTGATTGATAACTCTCTCTGCTTCTCGCTGGCCACTTAATAATGCTCCATGTGTTGTTGAATAAAATGAAGTATGAGTAGCTTCACCCGCAAATAATAGAAATGGCTACAAAAAATAATAAAACAGTTATGATAAAACACATTTTACATTTGTACACATTCCATTTTTAATTTGCCATGCATAAACTATCATTTCACAGATAATATTTTGCGACCCTATGCCCACTTGGAAGTTTAGAAATAGATGATAAGTACACATTAATATGTAGCACACTCATAAAATTGCCCGTTGTTGGATAATCAATTAAGTCATAGGATTTGGCAGGTCCCATGTTTCAATCCATTTTTCAATTAAAGTTCCTAATTGATCTCAGATGGTCAAGAAGTCCATTTAAATGACTAAACAATTTTTGAAACAAAAGTGTGGATATCATCATTTAGAATGAATTGCTTATGTGTTGCAATGAAAATAGATAAATGAGAAAACAAGATGTCTTTTCTTTCAAAGACATCAGGGCTTCAGATATTCTTGAAAGAGCCATTACTACGGCACTTGGTTTTTGTAAAATGGCACAAGGTGCTTTGAAGATTGTCGGATTTTAAATCATAGAACATTTCTCAAGGTAAATTAGGATCAAATCTGAAAATTTATTAGCCCTGATCAAACCACATAGTTTATACACCAACAACTTAGTGAATTTTAATTTTTTGGACAAATGACATATGAGTTGACGAAAAAGTCAACATATTTTAGCAGGGGTGGGGAGGCAACTGATGTACTTAATGCACAAGTCATAGGCTACATCAAAATTTGGCCAGCACATCAAACTAGTCTGTTTGTATCATATTAAAGCCATGTTATCTGCAGGCTCTGGTTTATCCCATTGTGAAGACTAAGCCCATATGTAATAGTGAAAATAAACTAATTATAAATAAGTTTGATTAAAGTTTATCACGATTTGGTAGGATGATTTGCCTTTTATTTATATTACTTCAGAGCATCTTAGTTTGCCATGGAGGAGGGGGGCAAGATTAATAAGACGCAGGCAACAGGGGGTCCAAGAATTCAGGACAAAAGGTGGACATGGGGTGGTATGAATGTGAAAAAAAGTATACCTTCCCACTTGAAGTGCACAGAGGTTCCCGCAATGCTTCTATATCATCTATACTAGAGCCAACAGGTATATATGTGTAAGCACCACGTGAGTAGGGATGACGATACCAAGCAGTTCTGTAATTGAAATAACATGTCAATTGACTAGGCTTATGCGATTAGCGCAGCACACATTAGCTCATAAATATGAGGCATGAATAAACGATAAGGCATGAATGGCAATGTTCAGTCTAATTAAATAAAACCGAACTCTGAAGCTACCCGAAGATATCCAGTTCAAACTTTGATGTGACTGTAGTATCCATTTTCCTATACAGTTCCGAGGTATGGGGGCTACGAAGATACAAAGCTTCATGAAACTATCCATTTGCAGTTCTTGAAACATGGCTAGGTATTATAAGAACCATGCCATAAGCTATTATTTATGACAAAGCCGGTAGATTCCCTTTTTATCCAAACAAAATTGAGAATGCTCAAACTATAGATGTCGTCAATCGAATCCTTTAGTGTATAATCTATGTACTGCAGAAAGAAAATCAATATCACAGGGCTTTATTCAACAACCTTTGAACGATTGCGGATAAGTATATCTCTGGAAGAAACCTTGGAATAATTTCAATCACAAATCTAGCTGTTTTTAGGCTAACCCTGGAGGACAAATTCCTGCAGAAATGGACTAGCGTTGTTGTCTAAAAGAAAAATTATTGGTGAAAAGACCAGATGTGTGTGGATGTGCTTTTTGTCCGATTATTACGTTATGACAAAGAAGCTGGGGTATTTACGACCATTGAAGCCGTTGATATTCAAACTGAAAAATGAATACTGATCTGATTGTGTAAGAAATACAAATTATGTATTATTTGGTCCAACAAATATATGCATTATCATACTTAGTAACTTTTGTGGGTAGTGGAATATCAGATCTTCTTAAGAATTTTTGTAGAGCTTCCACACAAGCACGTCCAACTTCTTCATCAGACAAAGTCTCCATATACATTGCTTCCTTACCAGACAGCCAACCTAATAAAGCAAATGACAGATATAGGTCCTATACAAAATTTACCAATTCAATGTACAAAATATTTTTTTACAAAATGAATACTGAAGAATGTGAAATAAGATGACACATTCAAAATGAGACCATTCTCTTATTCATATATACATTAAATGGCTTTTAACCCAAAAATTTAAGTACACAAAAATATATGCTAGACTGTTTCGACTGGCAGGTCTTGCTACCTGTTGATTTATATAGGGTATCCCAGTAAATATTGAGACATAGTCATGTATGGCGCAATAATGGCTAAATTACAATCGGAGGCAAACTAGACATTGGTAAACTCTTCTGAGTACCAAGCCTCTAATATTTAATCCAAGTGCAATCAGGATTTTCAGTATGTAGCGAAATTACACCGAAAATCGTGATTTTAGAGTTCCTGACTTCGATGCAACAGAGCTTTTTTCTGATTAATTTTCATGCACTACAAGTAAGAGTTATTTCATAGAAAGCATCAAGGGCTTTCATTGGATGTAAAGTTTGATGAGGTGGGCCACCGAAATCATGACCTTTTGACCCCCCAAATCGAAGAGTTTGGACAGATTCTATAGATTGAGAAAAAAACAGGTAAACAGGTGGCACCATGGGGTAGTAAAATCATGGCTGCATGACATGAACTTCCTTGAAAAACTGATTTCTATTTACAGAAGGGCAGACGAATGGATGACAACTGAAAGCCCTGACCCTTGATTTTTTTTTGAAAACCATTTCAGCTCATCAATATAATTTTGCCGTATTTCAAGGATCGGTTTAGTTTTACCAATGGAAGGTTGTTTCTACCATTTCCCTGGTTGAACAAAATGTATTCAACCTAATGTCATAGATGTGCTTTTGCTCAATCACAGTTATCACACTTTTGTTTGGACAAAAGGCTAACACTTCTGAGCCCACTTGGTACATTCACAGGTAATAGGAGATGCACTATCTATTCAAGCCAAATTTAGAATGATATGTCAAAAATTGCGGACTGTACAGTTTGCCAGGACAAACTCCAGACCACAAACTTCCAATAAAATTGATTGCCCCTAGTGGGTTGAAAACAGATTTTACTAGATTAGTGATGCTTCTTTTATCACATAAGCATGAAAGAGGAGGTCGCTTCACCATGATTTAGATTTACACTGTGATAATGTAGATGATTCAAAATACCTACCAACAAGAACATTTTCATGAACCACTTCGAACGAATAGATTTTTCGCAACCAAGTAGATTTCATATCATCAACATCAGATCTTGAGTGATCCCAAAGCAGCTGTATCATTCGCAAATCGGGGTCAACAATCGGCGATTTAAATTCGAGGATTATCTTATCAACGACACCAAATTCCAGACGTTGAATTGCTAGGATCTTATTAGTTGGAAGAGGAGGATTGAATAATCTTTGCGAGTTATCTTTGAGGCATCCGAGTGAAATGGTAACTATAACATGATCTGCATAAAATTTTTCCCCATTGATGCATTCTACGCATGCTTGTTCATCGTCGTCACCCCAGAAAATTGTTCGCACTGGATGATTAAGCAAAACATTTTCTGATGGTATAGTTTCTTTTAAAACATCTAAAACTCTTTCAAATCCTGGCGGAATAGTGTAATGAATTCCCGGTAGCTCCTCGTAACTACCAAATTCAGCTAAGGACACATCTCTAAGATCATGACATCCACTTATACAAGTTTCAAGCGATTTTCTCTGCTCATAAAGTAATTCTCTATGCCTTTTTTCATTTCCTTTATGGCGTTTTAGTAAAGTGAACATATGTCTGTCTAGAAATTCACCAACAGATTCATTTTCATGAGGTGTAGGCTCTCCATTATTGAAAAAATCTTCACATTTCTGCATGAGTTTCCCATACTCCCAATCTATTTCCTTCACTATTGCTGGATTGACGGCTTCACCATCTTCAGTTAATGGCAGTATTCGATTTCGGAGATTGCAACGCTGACGTAGTTGTAACAGATCATGTTCATCTGCTATACGATATATCGGATTATTTTCGACACCATGGATCCAGTTTGCACCAAGTTCAACTTTTTCATTCGAGACATCATCTGAAACTATTAATACAAAATTTCAATTACAACAATCTTTAACAAATAATCTGTTAGCGGACATAGTTCCGCTGAGTTGTTATTTTCATTGATTTGCAATTATCTAACGATTGCTGTTGAAAGTACCAGTCAAAAGCAAAAAGCTAGACATAAATTAACAAATTATAAAACAAAGTCCACAGATTTAAAGAAATATTGAAAAGCCACTGTGTAGCACATAGCTGTACACGCTAATGTGAAAGTGAACAACTCACAAAAACTAAGGGTCCAGGGTCCTCATGCCCACTTGAGGGATGCAGAAAATACAAGAGATGTAATGAAGAAAAATAAGATTGATGGCAACTGTGATACAATACTGTAAAGAATTTGACCTTAACTGACCTAATAATTGGTAGGCTTATGTTCCGCAGCTTCAGTAAATATCAGCACTTGAAGACTAAATATGCAACAAATGAATGGCTTCAATAAGACAATTTCAATCAAAGTTGAATTATGAAGGCAGTGGAACCACCTACGAAAAACTTATCACCACTGGGGGATTTTTTGCCACATTGAACAGCAAAATCGCAAGCTCCATCAATCATAAAAATATGAACTTCACTGGCTTAAATAATCGATGGAGTTTTTTATTTTTATTTTGAGTCGTTATTCATCCCATTGCTTGTAAACCGTTTTCAAGATTTCAGCGCCGCCCAGTAGCTACCACACTGTTAAACAGATGACCTTGAAAATTGGCGCATGGGTGAAACATATCATAAAACTAGGGATCCAGGGACCTCATGCCCACTTGGAAAACTCAAGAGATGCAGTTGAGATACAGAGGAGGAGTTGGTTTCAAATAAATATGATTAATGGCAGTTTAGTGATACAATGCTGTTACAGGTGAAAAAAGTAAATTTGGTCATCTGGACCTTGACTGACCTAATTTTAGTGGACCCACTTCTTGGAGTGCTGATAACCCTTATGTAGATGGACCTACATACTAAATATGAGGACACTGGCTCAATGCATAAAGAAAACCTCCTTAAAAACTAATCAATATAGCCAATTTGAGGGAATTGAAGAGAGCGCCACCAGAGCATTATTGATCCGGGGGACCCAATTCTTGGTGTGATGATAGTAGCCCTTGGGTAGATGGACCTACATATTGAATATCAAGACAATAGCTCAATGCATATCAAAATCTTCCTTAAAAAACATGAAAAACTGGTCAAAATGCTGATTTGAGTGAATTGAAGAGGGCGCCACCACGCATGGACGACGGACGAAAACCGAATGCAATAGCCCGCTGGGACTTAAGTCCTAAGTGGGCTAAAAACACTTTTGCTATACATCTGAATTATCAATTCTGTTTCTGTTAAGAGATGTCTTCACAAAAGCTCTTCTCCGTGGATTCAGCAAACATTCACTAACAGAAATGGCTCCTCTACAATTCTTTAACGAAAATTAAAATTAATCACAGGTGCACAACTACATACTATAAAGACAAGCAAAATGCCTAGTGACCCAGTCACTCTGGTATATAATCATTGAGGAGTCCATATGAAATTTTGGCACCTACCGGGTATCAGAACTAGGGGAACTAGGGGACAAGGATGTCACCTCAAAATAAGAACAAAGATTCTAGACAGAAGCATGTTCGTCCCAATCGGATCGGATTGGGACGAACATGCTTCTGTCTAGAAGCGCTCAATCGATTTATCTTTGATCCAAGTAACAGCATAATCTTAAAAACTTTAGCCGGTAGAGCACTATGCAGACAGATGGATGCGTACCACTCCAGGTAAAAATGGCTCTATAACTTTTAGGCCATAGTCTATATATGCCGAGTTTTATCTAGATCAATTATAAATTGTTGGACTAGTAGTGATTATTCCCATAGATTAACATTGTCTGCATAGCAACCGTCGCTAGGATTAGCACTTGCGGTAATGCTAGCAATAAAGTTATGACATGACTTTAACCGGGCCTGGCTTTTATATCTGTTCAAACTATGTCAGGTCATAGAAACCAGAGACAGGTTTAATTACATAGCCTAAGACTTTTGCTTTTAATACTTGCTATGTCAGACCACTTGTGATTTAGGGAATGATCAGATTTAGCATTAGATAAAGAGTTACACCTCATGTCCCCACTCTGACATTAATAGTGTCTCCCAATATACCTGTGCAGTGTATTGCTGTGCATAAGAGAGGGGTGTCTCATGATTCCCATTATGCAGATGATGTTCCTTGAGAATAATATTTGATATAAATCTTTTCTTATAACTACTTGAGAATACACGAAGACCTGAAGTCAAAATAACTTAACCCTTTAACTGGATTAATCGCCATTTGAGACATAGTGGGGTTTGAACTGCCTCATCTCAGGAATCTATACATCTAATTTATTAACATAGTTTCCGATAGATGGCAGACGCATATGGCTTTAGTATTATACGAAGAAACATTAGTGTTGCTTTTCAAAGTTTACGAGTTTTGGCCCCCTGAAGTTACAGGTATGGCTAGATCCCCTTAAATCTTAACAGCCCGACCCCTGGGGCAATGTCAATTTAAAAAAAATAGGTCAAAGATATTTGGTGATTCTCAAAGGTTCTTCCATCCCCTACAACTTTTTCTTATACCATGAAGGGATAGTTCCTATAGTTAGGATGCTACAATATTTTAAAAAAGGAACCTCTAAGATTTGTTTTCGCCTGAAAATATATACACAGTTAAAGGGTTAAGTACTTAGAGTTTATACATCATAATTACTCTAGTACTAAAGGAGTCATGAAAATTTGAGGGCTATTTTCAAAGGGGCATGCCTGTCTAACTAAGAAAAACCAGGGGTCCAGGGTCCTCAAGCCCACTCAAGGGATATAGCTGAAAATACAGAAGCTGTAATGAAGAATCAAGATAAGAACAGTATGAGTAGGACTTTTAGAGGTTTAACTGTTTGGAAGGGTTTTCTGCAAAAGGTATATTATTCAGATTTCCAGTAATCTGACGTTGCAGACAAACATAATCCAATTTTTTTCAAAAAATATGCAATGACAATAAATCAATCTAACTACAATTTTCGCCTATGGGAAACACTAGTGGCTTAAGTGGAAAAATATACCTTCGAGGCCAAGTGAGCGGTCCAAATCTTGTCCTTGAACATCAATACTCCAAATTCTGCCTCCAGTTCTGCCAGTTGCCTCTAAAATTTTCACGTCACAGTAACCTTGTCGAGCCAATGAATCAGCTGCAGCTAGTCCAGAAATACCTCCCCCGATGATGATAATACTAGGTGAAAATTCAGTTGCCATCATCACAGGTGTGTCTTTCTAAGGTAGATGCGTTTTGAACATTTCTAAAATACAGATACAACATTATTTGTCGTTATACATGATTTATGACTTCTTAATCCACCAACTTTTTGTTGATTGGTGCATTGCCAGGGTTCCCACTACTTTTTTGTTTTCAAATTCCCTGTATTTTCCCTACGTTTTCCCTGATTTTAATTAATTTTCCCTGATAAATCACGAAGATTTTGATAGTTAAAATACAGTAATCTGTATCA
>JAYMFW010207127.1:0-13972 GCA_036785005.1 Tubulanus punctatus
ATAGTCGGCGTACTCCTCAATGTATTCTGTATTATCATTATTCGTCGTCAATCTTCGAAGCACATATCGCTGTATTTACTCCGTTGTTTGGCTGTGGCCGATATTCTGTTCCTTTTATTTCGCGGCTTGCAAGAGCCGATCAGAATAGCCGTTTCTTTGATGACTCAAGATTTGAATTATATATTGACGCGGGATAATCTGGGCGGCTCGCTTATGCCATGGTTTTATACAGTTGCGTGGTTGCCTCGATATACGACTCAGCTCACTCGCAATTGGTTGACGGTGCTCGTCGTTTCTGAACGCGCGTTCTCCGTCGCCTTTCCGTTTTTTGCGAGGACTAATTTCACAAAAAAACGAGTAAATATAATCGTTGCATCGATGGCTGTTTCATTTGCTATTATTTACTCGCCTAAACTTTTTTCGTATTCAATTTCTTTGAGATACGACCAATGTAGTGGGTCTTACGTGACTAACGAGCTTCCGACACGCGCTCAAAGTCTGAAAATATTTCGAATCATGCACGGTTACGTACTCCAAATTGTTGGACCTATGTTTAAAGAAATTCTACCATTTCTTGCATTGATAATTTTCAATTTCTATCTTATTTGGACATTGAGGAATATATCTGCAGTTCGGAAAAAAGATAAACTTAATCAATCTAATGAGGGCGACCAACTAGATATCAAAGCTCGGAAAATGGCAATCGCCATAGTTATATTGTTTATAGTGTGCGAGCTGCCGACCTCTTATCAGTCAATCTACGGATTCTTCGGTCGATTTTTCGACCTACCGAAAATGCCTGCTCCTGCCATAGCGCACACTTTGAAAGTGTTATTCGGCGATCTGTTGCCGGCACTGAATTCGTCTGTGAATTTTTTCATATATTGTTTGACAAATGACCGTTTCAGAGCCACCGCTTGTAAATTATTAAAAAACAGTTGCTCAAAATCAAATAATGGTCCTCGGGGTGATATTCTTTAGGGTATAAAGGCATCTGAAGATATCTCTTGAAGCACCTAATGACCTGGAGAAATTTGACCCAACGCTGCGCATTATATGGATATTAAGATACCGCTATATCAACTACATTATATGATACTAGAAGAAAACCCGGTAGATGAAAACTCGTATGCAACACCCCTTTCTTTAGGCTTTACGGATTAAATAATTATATTCACAGTAAATTATCAGATTTTTTAAGTGATTTGAATAATTAAATAATTCAAAGGTATTCTAAAAAAATGTTTGATTCGTTAGGTTTCGAACCTGGGATGGCTGTTAATTGCGATTCGCGTGCCTGCTAACCGCGAAAAGTTAATCTTAAACAACAAACAACTTCATAAACAATCTACTTACCATATACTTTTTGAATGAATGCGTCCAGTAATTTAAAATCTCGTGACGAACACTCCGCTTTTTATATATTATAATGTAGTTAGTTAGTTGATAATCTTTTTACTATTTTTGTGATCGATCGATGAGAGCGTGCAGCCGTATATTTTTCGCCTATACTAGCTGAATACCCGCTTCGTGAATTGTGTTTTATGTTTCGGCTCGTATTTACGGTATTCACCTGTTCACTAAGAACCTTTCTAACAATGAATTTAAATATGAAAGGAAACAATGAGTGGTCCGATCTGAAGTTCGGACTTCAGTCCGGACAGGTTTGGCGCGGGTACAATCCTGTGGTAAGAGCAGTGTCTCCGTGAAAATATCCTGGTGAATCAACGCCTCAGTAATACATACCGAAATTTATCAGCAAGCGAAGATCTTCCAATCAAAAGAAATATAGCCCGAGGCGGGATTCGAACCAACCACCTACCTCCTGGATTTGCGAGAAAAAATGTATTTGACAAAATGTTAAATATATATTTAATGTCAAAATATTGTTTTAAATAACGTCAGTCTAAATAGACATCCAAAAATATTACTGCCAAAGATTGGTCAGCTAAGTGCTGAGTAAGCGCTGTTACCGACTACGCTACCTCGGCGCGATTGCGGCATCGATGAAACATCTGTAAAGTTAAAAAAGTACTTGCTCGATATATGTATGACGTCATCACTCGAATAAATGTCGATTTTTGGCGTAATTACGCAAAATATGTAGAAAACAACAGTCTTAGGGACGCCTTCCAATGTATATACATTATCTGAGAAAATATGAAGAACTACAAAAGCCCCGGTTTCAGAGGAGTTACGTCCGGACGATTCGAGGCCATTAGTAAATTACAGTGGCCTATATTCCTAGCAGCAATGCGCTTTGTATGTATACAGGTATCTATACTGCAGTGTACTGCTGTAGTAGCGTGTTAATGCATTACGGAGTCGAGTGCGCCACGTTTGAATAGACAAATCTTTAATTGGCCCTCACTAATTATCACATACTTTTTTCTATATGATTTTTCTTTATAAACCTACACGGCACATGTGTCAATAATACTGATGCTTCGGGAACACTATTCAAGTGCCCATAAGAGCTTGAAACGGTTACAATAAATCACGACTTGTCTTTATATGTATGTATAGATGTACAGATAGAATAGAACACTATATCCGTGTACGAAGCTAGAGTAAAAATCCCGCAATTGAATATTTTGAATTCGGTAAAATCCCCAAAAAGGTTTATTGATCACAACGTTTCGGCTAGTGAACTCACTGCCATCATCAGGTGTAATGAATTCAAGTTACATGAAATCTGAATAAAACCGAAGAAAAAAAAATAGAGGAAATGATTAAATACATGTGCAAAATATATTACAGATAGGGCTATAGTTGGTGTCGGGAATTTCTGTCCCAGTTAGCAGACTGGTGTAATTTTTATAATTATCATAAGTGAGTTCACTAGCCGAAACGTTCTGATCAATAAACTTTTTGGGAATTTTACTAAATTCAAAATTATTCAATTGTGGGATTTTTACTCTTATCAACTGCATTGTTTTCATCGTTAGATATATGAGAAATTTACAATATTTTTATCTATCTAACTATTTTCTGACTGTTTGTAAAATAGTAGTCGACAAAACTGCATTAGAGATATCAGATCACTTAAGGGTGTCGATTTATTTTTTTTAAAAAAACAATTCCATTCCCACGACTTAACACAGCATACATTACACTATTTTTTGGATCAACTGAATTTCTGAGTGAATTCAATTTTCAAGAAATTCAAAAGAGCTTTTTAGATTAAAAGGGCGAACATCCCAAATGAAGGGGACCGTGTATTTTTATGATATTGGTTTTCAAATATTTATTATATATTTTAAAGAATTTATTCCTTCGTTATATAAGGGTGACGGCAATGAGTAAAGATGATTTGAGGGCGCAACAGGTGTCCGTTTATACAATAAACCTTCCGATTACATTTATTCCAGATTTTTAATATTTATGGGTTTCACTAGATAACACTGAAGTACTGGGATAAATACAGTGTCGGATTAAGGGGGATGGGAGGAACCCTATTTTTTATCAAGCAAAATTTTTCAATTTTTTCGTCGCCAATTGTTTTGATATTTCAAAATTTCTTTGGTGGAGGACCCTTAAACCCCATTTATGCCTTCGGTGCTCGCTCAAGTGAGACCAATGCAAAATTGGCATTTTCGCACCCTCGAAATATATACAATAAACTCCGATATTACTTGATGTGATCGAACTATTTCTATTATCCTTGTTGTCTGTAAAAATGCTACTATATTACATTGAATCCCGAGTAACTCCAACTAATAATCCTATTCCTCACGTGTATAAACATTTTTTACCGAATAGTTTCTGCCCGAGAGTTGTTTTAATTCACAGTTTGCGTTAGCTATTTCTACTACGCCGCCTCGATTTTCAAAATACATACTCAATTTTATTTGGCGGCTAATGGACAATATTATTGACACGAGAATCGCTTACTGATAAAAATTAGTTTTAAAATAGGATCCATTCAGTTGAAAAGCGCTAGTTGAGATGATTGGTAAACCGAACGGTACAGCTCTGGTTACAGAACCCGAGTTCTTGCGATCTATTGTTTGGCAACAAACCATCAAGTATAGCTTTAATATCTACATCTATTTCTGTTTGGTAACTGGAGTTACCGGCAGTTTACTGTCTATAGCTATCCTGTTCCGTCTGCACTGTACGATATCGATGCTCTATTCGTAGTAACTTTCTCCCTGAAATCGCTGGAGAGAATCCACGTCGTAGCAGGTTTGAGAACGGGCGCCTACGTGTTCTATGCCATCAACGAAGTCACATGTCAAGCGGGAATGGAGCTCATCAATTTTGGCGTTAAAACATCGTCCTGGGCTCTGCTCTGTTTTGCTATCGAGCGAAGTTTGGTTGTTCTGATACCGTTACGAATTGGGAAACTGATGACCCGCGCTAGGAAGAGAAATGTTATCATATCGGTATATCTTTATTTCGCCATCACGGGAAGTGCGATGAGCGTCCAGTTTCATGTAAAATCTATCGACAAAGGTGTCAAAAATTGCCAATTTACGGTGGTAGACCCGTACTTGACATTAATTTTTACCATATACTCCCTCCTTATGATGACCATCATCCCATGGATCGGGTTCATATTCTCTACAGTGATAATCGCCAGTCAATTCGCTCGTCGGAAAGTCGATTTTAAAACTACGAACTCCTCCGAACAAGAACGAAGATGCATTTCGGAATTTATTCGGTATAATCACAGTCTATTTCATTTTGAATATGCCAAACACTATTTTGAATATCTTTAACTACTCGACAAATTCAGTATATTTGCTTCCGGTACAATTACACCATTTTCTGAACGTCATCGATGGCGTTCTTATGGTAACCAACAGTGCCGTTCATTTCATCATTTATGTCGTGAATTTGAAGCCGTTCCGACAAGAATTGATTGATTTAATAAGATTTACATAAAACTAAACAACGTTTTAAGGGTTTTTCCCTTGTCATCTTTATAAATACATTGGCGTTAGACACTAATTCCTCGACGATTTCCACGTGAAACAGTTTACAAAATAGTTCAGTAGGCCCCTCAATTCAGCAGTCAGCGTCAGTACATCAGATGAGTCCAACTGGACAAACAGGGGCGTACCCGGGGGGGGGGGGGAGGGGTTCCGGAATACCCCTATTTTTTTTAATTTTTTGCCAACATATATAATTTTTGATATATACATTTTAATATATATTTCAATTAACTTCAGCGAAAAGAATACGTATGAAGTCCAACGCGCAAAATATGTATGAATGAACTTACTGAAGAGGTCTATAGTGTTCTTTCCGAAATTATTGGGTAGGGACAAGGGGAATAGCAAGTGGAACCCCCTTCAAAAATCCTGGGTACGCCTCTGACTGACATTTATGCAGTAGATTCCTCTAACCAAATTCTTGTCCTTTTGCTTCATATTGTACTGAAATTTGCCTCACTTAACCCGTAATATCGCTTAGCCAGAAATACAATAAACATGCTTATAGAACAGCTACAATTATAAAATTCAAAAATTTAGCTTGCATCGGGTATTCCACATGACCAAATAATATAGGCTTAATAATGTTACGTATGATTACTAATTCCGATAATAGTCCAAACTTTCTACATGCGCGTTTTAAGATATTTTATACTAAATATGCATCCGACTGGTTGGTACATATTTGGGAACGTCACCCCTCTCCTGAGCTATATAATATAATCACACTCCCGTGATTTCATTGCCTTGGACCTGATTTGTACACCCAATAAATAGCAACATGCTCAACCACAATTTGATATAATTGAAACAACTGTGGTTAGGAAAAGGGATTGTGCTTCTTGTTTATATAATTGTGTCTAAATTGTGGAAAAACTCAAAATTTTAACAGAACTTGAACTCATGATAAAATTATTGACAGAGGAAGGATTAAATCATCCAAAAACATAGATATTGATATTTAAAATAGATTTTTACACAATGAATATGAAAAATATAAGATTGATATAAAAACATTATAGAAAATATCTCTCCTCAAGATATCAAATCGCTGGAGCATGGCAAGAAATTGCTTCTTGTTCTCTGTGTTGCACAGGAAAGCAAAATTTTTACATAGTTACTTTTATGTCATCCGAGAAGGTCACTGTTGAGGTGGGAGAAGGTTGTTGTAGCCGTTAAAGACAATAACCGTTTGATTACCGTACTTTTTCACCACATAGTAAAAGTAGAGACGACACACCTCTTGGAATGTTGCTTGTCGTGGCCATTAAGCCAGATGAAGAAGTTCACCACCTTCAAGGACAAACTTCACGCTGCCTGTAGGGCCTGTCTTAGCATCAGTTGATAGCTTTACTCGGAGGGGATCCGCAATAGTTGCTTTTTGGGGTTGGCATAGTGTTACTGGGGTCTCGAACAGCGCCGTTGAATAGCTATAAGCTCGAACCTGAAGACGTCTTCGAAATCACCGGCATTCAAGTAGCTGGGATAAAAGCTGCAGATGTCTCTCCAATACTTATGGACGACTTATGCTAGCGTCACAGACTGCTCATTTCGCTTGAATGAATGTTTGGCCACTGACTTCCCAATCATTGAAGATATTATATTTTCCCTACAAGAAGATCGTCAGGAAAAGGGTAAATCTCAAAATAAATCAAAAAAGCTCAGTTAATTGTCTATTATTCAGTTCAAACGATTGCACATGTGTTTAATTAGCATTCATTATTTTACTCAAGTGTCTGTCTGCCTTATGACCCTGTGCATAAGAAATTTGTTCAAAATTTCGTACATTGGTGAAATACGATTAAGACGATGTGGAAAAATGCTTGTTTGAAGCTATTTTATACTATTAAAAGTACGGCTTCTACCCAAAGTCGTGCTTCATCTGAAACGGATATCATGACTCTGTAGTTGGTAGCCATCAGAGATGTGTACGAATCTACCTGACTATGCAACTGCGTTCTATCATTGTTCGAACGAATTGTAGCTTTTACAATCATGCATTTAACAAAATTCTTTAATAAATCATTCACTTTTTCATTTTATTTCCAGTATTATAAAATCACTATGTTTTTTTCAATTTCATGTCCAATCTTCATTTAAATTGTGGTATTTCTAACCTATTTTTACCACAGTTAGTCTGTTTAATTAAAATGTTGAACTGTCAAACATAATTGGTGTCACAGAAATATCGGATCTACCCCAAGTGGTAGCTGGGAACTAGATTATTTGCTTACGAGTGAGGGTTTTCTCCTTCACAATGCTCTGCCGAGTGAAGGAGAAACCTGAAACGAGTCACAATAGTGCAGTGTTAATTGTAATGCAAAATATTATATTATCGAGTAAATCAAATCAAGTAAAATTGATTTTATTCACATTTAATAATTACATATGCGCTTTCGCTATCAGGCAAATGATCATAACTAGACCGAATCACATCGAACGCGCACTAATCGACTTATGAGGTCAGACGAATATTTCCGCATCGTCCATCTTGCACTAGTAGTGATGTAATTATGGGAGAAAATGATTTCAAAACTAAACGGTTTGTGATAATTATCTCCATCTATTCATAAATTCGAGTATAAAAATTCAATTTTTTCAATTCAATTTAGTTTATTGCTCCACATATTCTACAATATATAATGAGCACAGATAATAATATACAATAAATATTCATGAAAAAAATATCAAAATGGCGAGAAGGAAGTACATAACAGATGTTTAATATAATCATGTGATTCCAGATTTTTCAATAAATCGAGAATTTCTTTTTAGAGAATAAAGTTTGCAGCATATTAACACTTGGTATTTCTTTATAGCATACAGGTAAAAATTTGTGTCTAAGTTGAACAAAAGAAATACATTCAAAAATATAGCTGCATAGCAGCGATAAAGGGTTCTCTGCAAGTTGTTATCTAGGTAAAGAAGTAGGTCAATGTGGTACAGACCACACAAGGTAACATTCTTTGAAGTTTGATCATAATTGATCCATAAATAAGAACGTAGGTCAATAGGTCAAAAAGGTAGGTCAACACTTTACGGGTCATTTACTGACCACATATTAATTCTATTAGTAGAAATCCCACAATGAATTAAAAAACAAAGTCCGAAATATGTAGAAATTCAGAAATGTATTAAGCACGACATTTCAACTGAACGCTATCAGTCATCATCAGCTACTAACATATAAGAGAAATACGTATTTACATATTTTGGACTTTGTTTTTTACTTCGTTTTGGGATTTCTACTATTATTATCGTACACGGATTACAGAGTTGTTTTTACATCATATTGATTCTATATATCAGGTTTGCTCATGATTGGGCCATAAATAGATAAGTAGGTCAATAGGTCACGAAAGTAAAGTCAAGAAAATTTTGACATTTGCTGATTACACAGGGATCTGATATATGAAGTTTGATCATGATAACGCCATAAATAAATATGTAGGTACATTGACCATTGACAGCAAATTGTTACCTAGTCGTGTTCTAGAAGAGCTTGATATGTCTGTCACATTTTTTTAAAAAGAAGTTGATTGATTAATATGCTATACAGTGATATCAACGATAACCATATGTTTTATAAGTTTACGTTGATGTTTATTGTTCGCGATAAATCATTTAAGGTGATACTGGTATTGGTAGTGCAGATTTTCGGTAACAATACAAGTTGCGATGTCTCGGTTCATCATTGTAATTCGAATGATTTTACATGTAGGAGTAATTTATTGTTTTACCATTTCAAAGGTTATAGCGATGAGTTAACAAGTAGACATAGTAAGTTAGATACAACATTTCAAAGAGTCAACAAAAAATGAGAGGTAAGATATTAGATTAATTGTACGCGCACGAGAGTCTCGTAAATAAGTAGTCGCTTCTTGATAAGTCAGTTTTAGTTTAGAAGGTAGGCCTCTTTTTAGTCATTTAGTATTTTTTTCATAAAAAGAAGAAGGATAGCTAACGTGTATTAATTTTTGTGCTACTGGTACCGATTAAGATCTGTTACGAAGTTTTTATAGGCACAGCAGTCTTAAATAACCAATTGGTCTACAAACTGTATTTAGATTTAGATATTTTTAGTCAACGAGTCAAATGTGTCATTGTATCTCCGATTTTCAGAATAGAGAACTTTGCTGAATAACACCGAGGAATCTAAATAAATGAAAAATGCTTATGAAAGTATGTGATTGTAGCAATTGTGCGTCTATTGGTGGTGAAATTTTTTATATGAAAGAAAGGAAAACGAATTGAAACAAATCTCTTGATAGCAATTACTACAACTATATGGTTTTATGCTGTGATTGACTGTTGTAGAATAGATTTTTAACTAAATAGGAATAATACGTCGAGGAATATAATAGAAATAGTTATAAAACGATGGACATAGTTTACTGTGTTAAGCGTATGTTAGATACGTTGCCGAACGGTTTGGATAAAATCTCAGTCTCCAGATTAAAAGTGATCTCAAATAAATTGGGAAATATCGTAACTAAAAAAAAATACAACAAGTAGATCTGAGATTGCGAGAGCTATGAGAAACAGATATATATAACGAACTGGCTCATATTTTCTACATTTTATAAGTAGAATGAAAGTGAGGAAATTAAACATAGCACCGAGTGGTGATATAAATACATACTATCGCCAGCGAGTAGCTCAGTCGGATTGGGCGCTGGCTGTCATGTGCTGGCAATAGATGCTTGAGGTCAAGAGTTCGAATCCCGACGGTGTCAGTTTGTCACTTAGTGTAGTGTCTCTGTTCCGGATTGGTTAATTTGTGGGTTAAATATCTTGTATTTCAGACACGGAAAATTGTGTCTTCTTTATTACATATAACCACCCACAGTTGTTTATGACCGGGTACATGTTGGAAAGTGTCTTGACTCTGACTTGCGAACCACAATTTTTGTGGATAGCGTGTAGCTCAGTCGGTTAAAACGCTGGTTGCCATCAGCTGGCGATAGGTGCCTGCATACCGAGAGGTCAAGAGGTCGAATCCCGACGGTGTCAGTTTGTCACTTAGTTTAGTGTCTCTGTTCCTGATGGGTTAATTAGTGGGTTAAACATCTTATGTCTTTAGAGTCCTTATATTGATATCTACACTGTGGCCTTAACAGAATTCGATAATGTCGATTAGTTACTGAGCTCTAGAGAAAACTGGTCGTATCACTCGTAGCCCCCTAGTGGACAAACTATAAACACCGACCCCTGGTTCTATTCATCGAAATATGCGCATAGGTGGGTACTATATGTGTACGAAGTTTCGTTTGAATCGGTTAAGTCTACGAAAGATTTAGTAAAAAATGTAATTTTTCAAACCTTAACTTCCCCCAGCGGTCGGGATATCGACCGCAGAATTATGGTTTGATTCATTAAATTGTGCGTGCTATTAATTTACGTATGTCTACCAGGCTTTATGGTATTCGGCCAAAGATTGTCGGATATTTTGTAAAAAATATGTTTGAGGAATATTTTAGGTGGCCTAAAAGTCTGTCTCTTATGGTAAAGAAGCGTATAGTCCTTCTATCTCTTATGGTAAAGAAACCAGAGGTAAAGAACCTCGTTTTTAACAAAAGCCACGACTTTGGGGCACCCTAGCTCCCTAACGGTGGGTGCTAGAAAGTCGCCACCACAGAGAAAAAAACTACGTGTTCTTAGCTACAACTTTGTCGCTGACATTATGGGTGATCTCTCAAAAATACAAATTTCTCTCACACAACTACTTTAAAAAGTCGAAAATGACGAATTTTCGGGGCCCTGTAGCTGAGCCCCTGGGCAAGAATAAAAATTCTAAGTAATGCGTTTGGTGCGCAATGAGGTAATGATGATGTGTGCCAAGTATCGTGCAATTCTGGTTAGATCAGTTTGAGCCATAATACTTTCAGTAGTATTTGCTGGAATACGGAAAAATTAGAATCATAATATAAAAAAACACGCCATTAAAAATAGGTCTGTGGTAAACAGAAAACCCTAATAATGCGCAAATAATAATAAACGAGCCAATAACAATAGTGTTTTCTGCTTAACTGCAGAAAACCCTAATTAGGATCAATACCGCTATTTAAATCTATATATACGTGTGTCCTTGAAGTTATCGACAGATAAATAATGATAATCAGATGTATTTGTTTTGTAAATTTTGTACGACTTATAAGTCCACATTTGGTTATTTTGTTATTTTTGTTTATTACTTTATTGTCAAAATGTACAATAACTCGAATAAATAGAATACTACTATTCCTACTACTTCAAGGTTTATCTGATCATAGTTTACAATTTACTTGACGCAGTATAACACGCCAAAAATCGTCTCTGAACTTGGAATTCACGATCATGTAAACGTAGAAATTTAAAATCGAATCAATAACTACTAAGAACAGGCCAGTTTTTCGCATGTAGTGGTTTATTACGTAGACCCCAGCTTGTGACAAAATTCGATCTACAAATGGTAGTGTTTCACATATTGTAAATATCAGTAAAATGGCAGCTACCATTCGATTGACTCGTCTGTCGCTAGCGTCTGCAGTTTTCTCGGAGCCACCCGTGATTTTTGTTCTCTGAAATTTGGCGGCTATTACTGTATTTATCAAGCTGACATTTGTAACATACAAAACTAACATCGGAATCCCAACCACAAACCCGTAATAAACTACTAAATCATGGTGTCTATAACCGACCGGGTCATGAATCTCGTATTCTGAGAACATGGCAGTCATTGAACACATTTTCAACTTCTTATAACGTAAATGTATAAAGAAATATGTCGGTGCATTGCAAATTATTGCAGACAAAATTATCAGTGCTAATGCAATCCGTGTACGACCCCAGGTAAGCACCCTCCTCGACCAGAAAGGGAATGTGATGTTCAGAAAACGGTTTAATGAAATGTAAATTGTCACAAAATTTCGGACTTGCTGTGTTAGAAAATACCCGGGCATCGTGTAGAAGGTCAATTCGGCATCAACTTGTAGGTCAGCTACTTTAAAAATTAGATCTCCAAATTTTATTCTGTACTTTAAATGTCGTACGACAAAAAACATCAAACAGAAGAATAAAAATGCTAAGTCGCAGTAGGCGAGAAATCTCAACAGTTTCACAGATATCGGCAACTTCCCTTGACAACTAAATACGACAATGTTGAAAATATTGTTGATAAAACCGATGACAATACAAGAGCCGATACCGTAGATGTAGATGTTGTGGACGAAAATATAATCATCTAAAATGGGAGGACAGATCGAGCCGTTGGTTGTATTCTGTGTTGCTGCTGTTGTCATCATTATCAGTTGAATGAAACGGTTTTCCCTCGGTGAATGGTTGAATAATTTGTTGTGAATCTTTATCCAATTATTAAACAATTTCATTCATGTTTCTTACATTGATCAATATACAGCTCTCAACGTGATTAGTGCCACAATGTGTGTATCTTACAAATTGAGTTATTGTAAAATCACTATGTTATTATTGAGTCAAATTAAACGAAGGAGGCAGGTTTGCTTTCATTTGTAGTATTGATTTGAAGTCGGCTATTTTGTACTAGATAGGCAATTCAAGATCAAATTTATATCTCAGATTTTGAATTCATGCGATACACAAGTCAATTGAATATCAATCTGTATTTCATTCCCACTATTGTTAATACCCGAAGGCAGGTCATGTTCTTCAATTTCGTTTCTTGTGAACAATTATCATGCTATTTTCTGGCTTATTGGCATGGTGTCTCGACATGCCCACACGATCAATGTTGATTTCATGCAGACATTTATATATATACTTTAACAGTTGAAAATGACAAACAAACAGCTTTTATTATACCAGTTGATCCATTCCATAAAGCATTATATACAGGGTGTCCCAGAAAAAACCTAATCCTGAAGTAATGGTATAATATGACCAAGTTGCGGACTATATGGTCAAAATCACGTTTTTACCTTAAAGTAGAAGCAACATGCTTTCCAATGATACCTTGATGGTATTTCTCCAGTCAAGCATGACTGAGCACCACAGCTTTGAAAGTTGCATGTCAAATTCCACTTGTTTCAGTTGGGAGTCTGAACATGAAGAAAGAAACAGAGACTTTTATCAGTTGAGGATATTAACATTTTTAATCAGTAATTACACAGTTTATGTACCAACACCTTCCACGTGTCCACCTCCCCTTTCAATGCAAAGTTCACAACGGCGGCGCATGTCACCCACAGCTCTTCTCACCAATGCTGGATCTTGGCGCAAGATATCGACTTCGTGTTCAATGCGAGCTCGTAACTCTTGGATATTAGGCGGTGGACTGGTGTAAACTTTGTCTTTTAAATACCTTCACAAGAAAAAGTCACAAGGGGTCAAATCCAGTGACCGGGCCGGCCATTCGATAGGATGGTTTACAGCAATTACTCGGTCCTGAAAAAGTTCCCGCAAGCGATTCCTGACAGCAATGAGTCTGTGGTGCGCCATCCTGTGCCCACCACAGTTGTCGAAGACACCATTGTCCTGCAGTTGGAAATGCAACTGGAGCTGGGGCACAACATCTTGGTTGATCATCATCAGGTATGCCTGACCATTCACATTGCGTTGAAAGAAGAATGGTCCGATAATCCTACCGTTACCACACAGTCCCATCCAAACGGTGATCTTTTCTCGGCTCATGTTTGTCTCGAAGTTGAAATTGGGGGGATGTCTCATAGGTGCATATTCAACACAGTTATGGGTGTTAACTTGTCCATTCATGGAAAATCCTGCTTCATCGCCAATTGTCAACCACTCGAGAAACCTTTCATTTCTCCGACATCGCTCAATGAGCCATTCAGCAAAACGTAGTCTTCTCCCCAGGCCGCAGGCAACAGTTGATGACGAACGTGCATTCGATATGGATGATAATTCAGGTCAAGCTTGGTTATGCGATTGAACGATGAGTGGGTGATTCCAAGACCATTTCTCCTGCTACTGGTTCCCCTTGGATGCTCGAGAAGTTGCTGTCGAACTGCGGCAATGTTATCTTCAGTTCGCACCGTGCGTTGTCTACCTGAATGGCC
>JAYMFW010207237.1:6056-20277 GCA_036785005.1 Tubulanus punctatus
GAAAATTTCTTTGAAAGTATTTTTAATGCAATCAACAGACATTTGGAATCTTCGGAATTTGGTAGATGGTTTAAAAACAATTGGATTTACCCAACAGTCAGTTTGATAGCAGTTATTGTGGTAATGTGTTTTGTATGCAGAGCTGCCACATCTAAAACGAAGTCAATAGCTTCTGTACATGTAGATCATACAGAAAGTCCGTCAAACGAATTGACTGCAATAGAGAACCAGGCGGATTGTCAAAACGAACTATCTGAAAGTTGTATCCATGTAGAATGGCCCCCAAAAGATGTTGATTTTATATTTTCTCGTTTGAAGATATTGTTCCCTACAGTTCCCGCCAAAAACCTACTGGATTTGATTAGATGTAGTTGTAGCGAGGAATGTGTCGTCAAACAATTAATTTCAGAAAAACATCCAATGAGAACAATAACATTTCCAAGTGGTTAGAACTGATTCCCGATTCGCAAAATCCCGATCTTTCTCTCGAGAAGACGACAATAAAATATACATATCATTAAAATATGTTTATTAATTGATGCTGTTTAAATATTTAAGAAAATGTTTTTGTATATCGTCAATGAGCTTTTAGATTGAGATCAGAAATCACATTTTATTCTGGTAAAACGGCGAGATTTAAAGTTCCTTCTGAATATCAGAAAAACCATTTTTAATTCTCTCTGATTGTCTTATCAAACGATGCAGTGCTGACAGGGTGAACACCATCCGATCACTTTCAGTTAGTTCTTCTACAATATTCGATGGACTTTTGATTTCTTTCGGTAGATTCATGTTCAAATCGATCATCTATGAAAATAGAATAGTTATAACTGAATATTTTTCAAGTATAATATTCAACGAGGGACGGTATCACTTTTTTCTACACTTACTACAATTTCGATAGATTTTAAAAGTGATTTCAGTCTTCGGACAACATGATTTAATTTACACCAGAACGGATGTATCAATTCGCCGGAGTCACAGTCTCGTGGACAAGGTTTAGGCATTAATTTACAAACACTGTTTTTTTCTAACGAGCTGATGTTCGCCAACACTGGTTCATATTTCATAACACTTGTTAATGCCTCCGTCAAAACGATCTAAAACGAAAAGGTTCCTCATATTTGACGTCATTTCTATTTTTGTAGGAGCAAAAAATTGTTATTAATCACTAGGATTGTTTCATAACTGTAGAATGTAGGCCGAAATAAAGATTATCATCTGCGTATATACTGTCAAAATAATAATCCCTTTTCTAATAAGGACAAGTCGGGAATGAGTCATTGCAAATGTCAACACCGAATCAAGAAAGGATATTTCTCGAAAAAAGTGACGATGTCCTTTTGATCTTATTTCGTTAATGGGAAAAGGTAAACGGGAATGGAGAGGTAAGACAGAGGTGATAAAATTAGGAGAATTGTACAACATCACTGATTTGGATTTATTACACATTCTACACGTTTTTTACCTCAACAATATTGGCGTTGTCAATTTTAGGGATGCGAATGGCTCGCATCTCGGGAAGTCCCCAGATCGGATTTTGTTCCATAATTGATGCAAACGTTTGACATTTCAAGTAAACTTGAGGAATCGATCGTTCTCGGAGATAACACTGATTTGAAAAAGAAATGATATTGCAACTGATGAAACGAACGTGCGATCATTGAAGATGATTGCATTCAGAATTTGATGATACATACGTAGAACTGGAAAGTAGAATTAGCGCGGTAAATCAGCTCAATCGCCTTCCGATGAAGTTCATCAAATGTTAACTTAAGTGCATGATTAGACACGCCTATCTTGTGATGACTTATCCGGGGCACTTTAGGTAATGTGTCAAAACTTTTCTTGTGAAAAATTTGGTGATACCCGGATGGTCTTGAGTCATCAAAGTCGCCAAATCGGAATGATGGTGATGGCTGTATTAAACTGAATAACGTTACCAATAAACTGGTCAACGTTTTAGTCACCATGCGAGCGTCTGTAAAAAAGATGTATTCATGATAGATGCAACTCGTACGAAGCATCTTTCGTTGGTTTTCTTCTCCCAAAGTTAAGTGCGAGACAGGAGTCGTTTTGACATTAATCAAAATGAATAGTTTACGTTTTCTCGGATCAAATCTGTGATGGACTGATTCTACTGTACAAAATCAAGAACAGACACATTCCTAAATACAGTCAGAAAATTGTGACTCGGAACTTGACAGTTTGAATATTAGAACTAGAGAACTTTTAAGAAAATGATGTTTGGAATTTTGACAGTTTGAATATCAAAACTAGAGAACTTTTAAGTTGATACTAATCCAGAATTAAATCGGTCGCCGTGGAAGACAGATTTATCATGAACTTGTCAACCGCAGCATCACGATTTATAACGTATATTTTGCATACGTCGATTCCATTGAAACAGACATACATATGTATACATACAATTAAATTCATTAAATTATCCCCTATACGCAAATTGATTTCTCCAAAATAGATTTGAGTCAAATGTAATTTGTGGTACTATTTAAAGGTTTTGATTTTGATCCACATTAATTATTTTGTTTCTAAATACAACATCACAAGCGTCTCATATCGCATAAAAATTACATAAATTTAGTTTTATATACAGACAGTGATAAGACTGGCCGATATTATGTCGGGCACATGTTTGCTCAGATCCCTTTAGTTCAGTTGCCAGACCAGAACAAATTTCGCCAGTTGAGACCAAAAAAGGTTTGATGCCGGCTCTTAATAACTACATATATAGACGAAAGAAAAATTGTTGGCCAATGTGGTGCCCCGGGGACTCAAGTGACTAATTTTCTTGAAACTTTACTTTACAGAGTTTTTCGTTCATGTATGTCTTCGTTGGAAGTCGTTAAAATGATTGTGTAATTACTGAGATTCTTCACCGTTAAATGGCATTTCCCAACAACCTATTCTATACCATGACGAGATATGGTCTCTGGACACAAGAAACAAAACGAAGAAAGATATTTTACCCTTTTTTAGATCCGCTGATTATCAATGTACATTGAATATCTATCTTCTTTTGCGACTTACAGTATTTCGAAAGTAAAAAGTACAAAACTGACTGTAATTTAGAAAACTCAGTTTTAACTCTAGGAATAGAATTTCACCTCCATTCGCTTCCAAGTGTCCTCAAACTCATCGATAATGCAAAGAAAATTCTTGCCAGTTTCTAGAAATTGATAAATCCCAAATGGAACTACAAATTTACAACAAACACAATGACTGACAATACAAAATAACCTTACTTTTCATACGCATGTCTCAGTAGAAACGTTTTTCTGTAGACATGAGGAAGAAGCCTCGGTCCTTATATAAATTAGTGATAATCCGTGAGAGACACACCTTTTCCTAAGCTGGCAACAAACCAATCACATCTCTTGTGAGATTGACAAAACAGTTCTCAGAATAGTTTAAGTCTTCGTAGGTGGATGTAAAGTTTTTTTTGGCGAATAATGATATTTTTATCAAAATTTGTAATGTAGGTTTTTGGGATTGTAAATCTCATAAGAAGGAACTAATCTAGCGGAAAGGTCAAGTAATATGGCACAGCTATTAGCGAGAGAGACAGACTGACAGCTTTGACCGTGTTCTAAATTTTCAAAAACTAAGCCATTCACATCAGGAATACAAAATTAAGAAAGTTATTCGTAATTGTAAATCGTATATGTAAACATCATTTAATTTAAACAATAATTGGAGATTAATAACAATTTCAATCGACAGTTTCTTTTTACAAATATTCTTTTATCAAAAAGTTCCATTTCTTTTTAAGGTTCGAATTGATAAAGTGAATTATTCCGGCAAAGCTCGATTGATGAGATCTTTATCATCAGGAGTTAGGTGAGCTGGATACTGAGTGTCAAACTTGATCATAAGATCTCCCTTCTTCGATGGTTCATTTGAAAAAGGCATTCCTTCTCCTGGCACAACTTTTGTGTATCCCGGTCTAAAAAAAATTAAAAAATTAACGAATTAAGAAAAAGTTTGAAAAATTAGGTGAATACAAGTTTAGAAATTAGAAATACCTGACTATATCGTTGATGGGAATGTGAAGTATTCTATCATCTAATGTATGAATATCAACTATAGTTCCAGTCAATGCTTTTCCTAATGGTACAGTAGCAGTGTGTATTAAATCTACTCCTTCTCTACTAAATCTTTGATGCGGTTTATCTCTTACAATGAAAATAATATCCGCTGAAATGATCAATAGTTTCATTTAATAAAGGAGTCTCTATCTTAAAATACAGTTTTTGCAGATATACAGATAATATACCTGGTATGTTGTTTGGTCCTTGGTCTCCTTCTTCTGGAAAAGTAATTCGTGTACCTGGTCTCCAACCACGTTTTACAGTAATAGTTAATATCTTGTCTCTGATACTTGAAGTATGACCATCATCGTTCATTACCTACATGAACCAATATATATAAAATATGTTTATCAAGTTTCAAAGAAAGCTTGTGACAGACTATGCCTACAATCAGTAATCTAGATAGCTTACCCTTCGTGATATTTTCATTTTCTTTGTGCAACCATGAAAAACTTCTTCTAAAGATAATGCTAGTTCTCTTTCAATAGGTGGATCTTGTTTCTTTTTTCCTCGCCCTTGGAGGCCACCAAAACTCATACTCATGTCCCCATCAACACGATCAAAGAATTCTATGTTAAAGAAAACAAATAACATGTAAATATTTCTACAAATAGATCAAAACTTCAGTGCAAAATTTTCAGCTACCTTGGAATGGGTTATCTCCACCAAAGAAATTAGAGAATATTTTGTCTGGTTCTCCAGAAAATACATAGCCTTCTGTCCATGCTCCAGCTTCACCACTACCGTGAGGAACTCCCCCTTTTAATCCTTCCTCTCCAAACTGATCATACGTTGCTCTTTTACTGCCTAAATGAAATAATTAACCTTTAAAATCATACATGAATAACTGTCTTCACAAAAGGCAAAAATATACAAAACTTACATCTTCGTTGGTTTTTTAAATTTTAGTATGTCAATGATTTAAATATTTTCCAATAAATTTTTTATTTAAATTTTCAGCTAAATTCTATCTTTGATTTGACTATACACTGTTTGATACCACCCATGGCATAACAACTCAAACCATCAGAGAGTTATTTAAAACTTACTATCCGATAAAACATCATATGCTTCAGCGACTTGTTTGAATTTTTCATAAGCATCTTGATTATCTTGATTTTTCACTGGATGATACTTGGGTGCAAGTTTTCTGTACCTAAACATTTTGAAAAGATACATATGTATGAATGGACTGTCAAACAATAAAATGAATTTAATTGCACTTTAACATTAACAAAGTATTTTAAAACTTTTTCAAATGGCTAATTCAGGCTACATACGCTTTTTTGATGTCAGCATCAGTCGCACTGCGAGTCAAATTCAATACGATATAGTAGTCTTGTCCCATATTTATTACAATAATCTATCAGGACGGAATAAATGCTAAATATCAGTATTTTTCTAGACAACCAGGAAGTAAATGTTGTTTACAACATGCCTAACAACAAGGAATTACTCGCTTGGCAACGAAGAACTTAGACTAAGTAGTGAGACGCAAGGTATTTCAACGCCGATACAGCATAAATAGTTCGGATTGTTTTGAATTATGAATATGTTTTGAAAGAAATATACATCTATAATATAAAAAATCAATATCTAACACAATCGACTGATTTTTTAAATTTATAATTTCAATGAATTTATTGCAATGTGCTCTGTATGTGAAAATGTGTTAAACGACGTTTCGGCAATATTGCTTTATTTTAGCTGAAAAATGCTCATGAAGACGCTTTTCTCCTAATTCACTCTATCCGCTGACAAGAACATTGTAAACAACCAGGCCAGGATCTGTAAAAATGTTCGTTCTTTTTCAAACACTTCTTAAAATGCTTTAGAACTTTGTAAACAAACTTTTTTGACAAAGCAATAATTTTCAACGTTTATTTTTATTTATAGGAAACTGATTTCTTAATCTTTGAATTGTTAATTGTCCAAAATGAAGGGTGACATTAGTGGAGTTCGAATAATTCCACCCACTGTAGAATTTGCTGATGCTGAAACTGACATTCTTCAACGAGCTACTATTGTTGTTAAAAATATTGACAAATCTAGTAAAGCTATTCGATTTTACGGGCCTCAAACAAAGGTAAATTTGTCAATCATATACAGAATTTATCAAAGCTTTTTCGTACAATAATAAGTTTGTGTTAATTTTTATTTTTTTTTGTAAAAAATTTAACGCTTTTCAGAAATTCAAATTGAAAGTATCAAATCCTGAGGAGCCAGTGGCCCCTGGATTAGAAGTAACAGCAGTTGTAGAATATGAAACATCAGAAGAGACTGATGCCAAAGACAGACTTGTACTTACTGTTGATGGAGAAGTTATTGAAATTCCATTACTAGCGTATGTAGCATAGTATTCTAAAAGATTGGCTTATGGATTATCATTGTGTATCAATATGACATCTATTGTGTATTATATTTCAGTTATCCATGTCGTCCATCTCTGGAAGTGAATGGCATTGTTAATTTTGGCAATGTGACAGCTACAGGCAAAGTGATATCAAAAGAAATATCCATTGTAAACCATGGCTCAAAAGCTGGAAATTTTAAGATAAAATATAATGGCAACAAACCAATTTCAATTATTCCCAATACGGGCACTGTACCTGCAAAAACAGCACAGATAATCAAGGTAGTGTATATCTTTGGTAATGAATTCATTGATTTCTGTTTGTACATTGAATATCAATGAAACAATTCTATTTTGAAGGTTGAATACGTGACAAAAGATGTGGGTAATTTCGATGAAGAAGCGAGGTATGTATGCAAAATACATGATAACCAATATAATATACCTATATCATCATATTATCGTGTCTTTGTTTTATAGAGTTATATTTGAGTCAAATGCTGAAGGAATTCCAATGAGAATCACAGGAAATGTTGTGCACAGACAACTGGACCTTCTGTCTTTTGATACGGAACAACCTCTGCGAAGTATAAGATTTAACAGTACCTATTATGGTACTGATAAAACCGAAATGGCAATATTGTATAACAACAGTCCAGAGCCTGTGGAGTTCGTTGCAGTACTGCAAGACCTTGCAGAGGGTCAAGAAGTTGTAAGTCCTATATTTCTTTTTTGTTTCAATTAATTGTGTCTTAAGAACTTTTCTGAAAATAGACTGTGTTCATCTATTCATAGGGCACTGACTTAACAAAGACAACTCTTGCTGTAATGGCCACTACTGAAGATAATGGACAATGTTCGGGTGGTTCAACAAATCCCTTGACTTCACTAGTTACTGTGATTCCAAACCAAGGAAGCTTAGGAGCTTATGAAAAAATTCCCATTTTTTTCCGCTTCAGTCCTCGGTAAGTATTTCATTGAAGAGGGTTATCAGTGAACATAATTATGAATAAAGAAAATTTTATTCAATTCTTTAGATGGAATTCCTCATCGGCTGGTTGGAAAAGTTATGACATTCCTCCTCCTCGTCAGGATTTTGCTTTGTATATGGCGTTACAGATCGTTGGAACTGGAAAAAGCAATGTCTCATGTAAGCTGTTGATTAAATTACCTTCAAAATGTTTCCACATTGAAGAATCCACATTAAAGAATGAAAGCATTAATAAGATATTTTCTATTTACAGCATCAGGTTTAGAGGTTGCTATGATTGGCACAGCTCTACCGGTGCAGTTGAAGTTATCACCATCTTTGAAGTTTGATTTTGGAAAATGTTTAGTAGGAGAACATGTTGATAGTATCTGCACAATAAGAAATGAATCCAGTGAACTTCCAGTGTTATTTGAATTCAGAAGAGTCGCTCATTTCACTGCTAAACCTACGAAGGGTAGAATAAAACCTGGAGAATCGATTGAACTTATGTTTTCATTCTCTCCCAATCAAGTTGGTAAGTGTAATCAAAATGTAGCTGCAAGATTTGTGTCAATGTGGAGTAACGGTATTCATGTAGAGGTTAATTATTTTTCCTCAGGTTCATTCAAAACAATACAAATGATGGATGTAATCGGTCAAGTAGCTGACAATATAAATCCATTGCGTGCATATCTTGAAGTCATACATACCCAGCCAGTGGCATTCCTTGGAAAAAGTGATCCAGTCACTGTGAAAAAATCGCCAAAATTCAATCCAGGCATTACACCTGCAATTACAAACGAAGTAGGTATCAGTGTTGATACAAAGTTTGAGAATGCTGAAAAGAAACCTAGGGCTGCGATGTTAAATTCATTAGAGACTAACCTTCATAAGACTCAGTCGGCAAAGAAAGCTTCGCGTTGTGTGAAAGTCGCATTTCCTAATGACCGAGCTCGGAGTGTTCGACCTAGCAATACTAAGGAGAAATACAAGTAAGTTTCAATGTTGTTATTGAGCAATTTCTTCATTTGTTGTATGCGATGACAAAATAATATTTGTATATTTATAGAACAATATTTACTGGAATGGACCGCCATACATACATAGATCCAGATTATGCATATACTGAAGAAGAAGCCGCCAAAGTTAAAGCTCACCGTGATTTTTATAAACAATTTATCAGTGAAATGAGAGAAAACAGAAACAATTCTGGCCAAATAAGGTAGAATTGTGAAATATCATTGAATAAAGGCAATAAAAGATGACTTCAAATTAAAACGAGCTCAATGAATTCTGTTTTGATTTCAGAGAATTTTCAGAGACAAATAATAAAACTGATATTGGAATCAAGACTGCAGCTGGAATTCATCCGAAGAAACTCCTTCTGGAGGAAATTAAGGCAGACCCTCGACGTGAGTTTTATTCTGAATTAATCACGAATGAAAACTCAAATCTTTGTTCATCCATAGATTCACTTTGAAATCAATTTGTTTACAGCAAAAACACCTCCGAATGCCCATTATCAGGTCCTCAGTAGTAAAGACTTACAAAGTATGGATAGACATGCTGCAAGGAAACCAGTAAGTGTTGGGTTATAAGGACATTACATTATGTACACTAATTTATTATGAATTGCTCATGATGGCTGACTTCAATTTTAGGTTAAAGAAGGTTTGAATGCGGTTCCAGTTACTGCAGCTGAAAAGAGAGATTGTAGTCGTATTCTTACTCCACAGGAACTTCATCACATCACAATCAGTATGTAAACACATGGGTCATTGTATGCTCGCTTCACTTTTATGTTGATCCTCATCAATTTTTTGTAAATTGTCTTGTAGGTCCTCAGAAGGTTGAATTCGGGGAAGTTTGTTTACGTTCCGTCAGTACCAAAGAATTGAACATCATCAATAATCTAAATCAATTCGTTCATGTAGTGGTAGATGTAAGTATTATAAAATATACGTGAGCACTAGCTTAGTAGTGAAATTAATTTTAATTATTTCTTACATAATTTCCTTTTCAAGGTTGATTGTCGAGAGTTAAGACAGACAAGTCCTCTTTCACAAGTTGTTCCACCTGGATCTAAAGCTGTTCTACCACTGATATTTGAATCAAACATTAAAGGACATTTTGAAAGGTACTATTGATATGAGTTATATAGATAAAAGTATTGAAATTGTCCATTTGTTATATTTCTTTCATGAAATTTACACAGGTCAGTGACATATACAATCAACAATATGTATAAAAGTCATGTAACAGTTACTGCTGAAGTTGTTCCTGTTGCTTTAGAACTCAGCAAGTCAGTTCTAGAAGTTATCCCTTCGCCTGGACAACCAGCAGATGCAGGTAATATATTCACGTCTCAACTATACCCTCTCTAAAGTTTTCATGTAATTAATATATTTTCATTATATATGGTTTTAGGATTCCGTGGTATTGTGACTCTTCATAACAAGTTAAATTTCCCTGCTGAATTTACTTGGAATCCAATTCTTGGCGAAAGAGGAACAGCTTTTTCGATCAGACCGGCAACTGGTTAGTATCTGACAAATGTGAGCTTAAAAACTTTGTAAACCCTGAATCATTTTCAGTTTATGTCATATTTCAGGAATTGTTGAACCAGGCTGTGACCTGGATTGTGAGGTTGTATTCCATCCTTCATACTTAGCTCCAGAAGATGGACAGTTTTCTTGTCAAGTTCATGGAGGGAACACTATACATTTGTCATGTGTAGCGAAGGTATTGAAACATTACATTATATCATGAATTTGATAGTTGGGACCAAATTGCTTAACTATTTTCATTATTTTTCTTGTTTTTAGTTTGGCAATACCAGTGCCCAATTCAGTGACCGTAGAATAATGTTTGGACAAGCTCCTCTCCATCTTACAACAACGAAATCAGCATTACTTCAAAATACGAGTCAGAATCATGGATTCTTTGAAGTGATAGATCCGAATCCATTCCCTGGTTTAACTATAACACCAGTTCATGGTGTAATCCCTGTAGGAGGTACTGCTGAATTGAAGGCCAGTTTAACACCTGATGCATTGATGAAGTTTGATACACGTATACAGATAGCTATTAGAGGATGGAAGACTGTTGAACTACGAATGGGTGGTACTGTTGAACCACCTTGTGTTGACATTGATTTAGTGAGTTTTTGCCTGCAATACGTGTTTTTTTATTTGTGTAATGAGAAGATGTTTAGAATACTTGTACATGCTTTCTTTTTATAGAAAACAATAAGTTTTGGTGGTGTTTATTGTGGTTCAAGTAAAATAGTCAATTTCATGCTCACAAATAAGGTAACCTATCTATCATGACTCTCTGCGGTGTACTTTTTTCTGCTTGTTATATTCACTAAAGTATCATCAAGTTGATTCGCATTTCAGACTGGCACAAAAACGAAAGCAATGTTTGATTTATCACGATATACTGACTTCAGTCTCAGTTTTCCTGGACGACAAACTCCTGGTAAGTTACAGGTACACCGGTAAAGTGTACATTGTATTCACGTTTGCACATCATCACTGGTTTTTGGATTGAATCACCTTAAAATTTCATTTGCTGTGATTAAATTGTTTTCATGATTTTGCTACAGATATTAAACAAACAGAAGGTAAAGTTTTCTTAGTAGCTTTATGTAGTACCCTGTAGAAGAGAATCATAGTGCAAAACGCTTCATTAATGCTTTTGTTATCTGTAATGTGATATACCAGCAGTATATCAATCTCCATATTAGATCTTCCTACTTGCTTTTTGGTCAAATTCTCATCATATTTCATAGTACTCTAGCTTTAGTAAAATCTCATACCTCCTTATAAGGGCTTATCAATGTTTTAAGTCTTTTTACCTGAGTTAAGACATTCATTGATATAACATTTGATATTTACAGAGGACTATACATTTTCATTGATGAACCCTGGTTGTTATACTATCACACTTACTGAAGGAGAACTTGTTGCTTGTGAATTACTATTCAAACCAACAGAGGTCAGTATTATTTGACTGAATCATTTAGGTTATTTTGTATAACATCCAGAGACTAGCTTGTATTCTTTCATTTGTAGGTTGCTTCATATGACTTTGTGATTCCAGTTACAATCAATGAGACGACTGCTCCATCTCCATCTCCAACACCATTCCCTCCAACCCCAGCTCCATCAAACAAGAACAGCATTCAACACATTATCAATCCACGTCCGATTTATTTCTCTATACCTACTCCACGTAGGAAGATCATTGCTACTGCGTTGAGACAACCTCTTGAGTTGTCTCATAACAAACTCGAATTCTCATTACCTGCCAATTACTTGGACATGAATACTGCTGTTGAAAGTCAGCAATGCAAGGTAATGTTTGTTGACTCGATTTGACTTCATTAATGGATGTGATAATTTTCGATACCGGGTATTTATTTTTTTATTTTGACACTTTTTTCTATCAAATTTCAGTGTACAGTACTTGTGAACAACAGTGATAGGAGAGTAAACTGGGTTGTAGATTTATCGAAAGCAAACAGAGTATTAGAAACTGGAATCTTTCAGTTCAGACATGGAAATGGTGCACCATATGCGACACATGGTATTGGGGATGTGTCCGGATATTTGGATTCTGGAGAAACATTTAAGTTATTTGCTGCCTTTTGCCCGAGTTAGTATACCCAGAATTGAATATCTTTTTTGTTTACGTGATTTTGTATGAATTAGCTCAAATATCTATTTACCATTTAGATGAACCTGGCGCATTCCATTGTCGTGTACCATTGTGTATCAACAATGAATTTTGTGATCCTTATACAATGCTAGAATTGTATGGAGAACTGAAAGCTCCTAAAATATGGTTTGATCCATTAGCGATTGTGCTTACACCAGTTCCACTACAAACATGTGTCGCAGCTGAATTCAACATTCTAGCTGCAAACTATAAAAAGTAAGGCAAAATAAGGCAAAAATACATTGTCAATGAAATATTTTGTAAGATACGTATATGAATTGATTCATAATCATTGTTTCTAATTCAGGGCTACTGAAATTAAGATTGAATATCCTGAAGTTGAATGTGAAGATGGTAGCAAAATATCACCATTAGAAGTTGTGTTTCTGAACAAAAATAGTGAGTACTGGTAATACTGTGTTCTTACCTACTTTCTATCAGATATCATATAATGATTTTTTTTTTATTTCATAGTCTTTCAACCTTGTTGTGGAGATGATGGCCAAACAGAACCTTGTGTTTTGAGTTGTAAGCTGACATTCTCCAGCCCTAAACCAGTCTCATTCTCTAAGATGCTCAAGTTTAGCGACTCAGAAGGAAACAGGTATGTCTTTCGCTTTCCTCTAACATGCTTAATGTTGATCGATAAATTTTCATTCGTAAAATATTCATTTATTAATCTATATTTCAGTTCCGCTATATCTGTGACTGCCACTGCTGATAACTGTTTGTTAACATGTTATCCATTCATAGCACAACATCGATCAGATCATCATATCATCTGTGAACAGGTACTCCCACACAACCTCTGGCATCAATCATCACATGTAAACTATCATTGGCAGATCTAACTTAAGAACTTGAAATATTTTCAGGGACTGTCATTGAAGGGAAGGAAAACGATGTCAGTAGAAAGTGTAAATGCCGGTGAGGCAGTGTTTGTACCGTGTATTTCACCACCTCGTCCTGGAAGTCGTCCAAGCACCAGTGCCACTAGTACTGAGTTTCAGATATCCAGTTCTAGTTATGAATCAAGCCATAGCGTTACTGGTAAAACTTCTTATATTTCACATTGATTGTTTAGATGATTATACCAATATTCTTGGTTATCCTTTCAAACGTTTTATTTTTAGAATCAACATATCCCAGTACACCGAGAGAAGGAGCACTGATCAAATTGTTGTCTAATTCTGATCGTAACAGTAACAATAGACAGGATATAACATCAAGGTCTTTGGGTTCAGCTTTATTCCCTGAGGAAGACTCTGAAGAGGGTATATTCCATACAGAAGTAATGTTTGCCGCTCAAAGATGGTTTTCCGCTCATGGTTGGCCTACAGGTCCTAATCCAATCGTTATTCCAACATCTCTCAGAAAGTGAGTTACCATTTTGACATCCATTTATGTAGTAAAGTAGTACATCTAGTAACATCTGATTCTTTCAACAGAGGTATTTCTAAAAGTGGTGATGATGTACCAAAGAAATCGAAGAGCACAATGTCAAATGGATCTACAAGTAGTGCGGCGTGGGGTAGTTCTGAAAGTGGGAAAAAAGATGTGAAAACGGTGTATGATATGATTGGACATCTTCTTGGTAAACCAGTACCTGGTATACCAATAAATTCACCATTACCATCAAATCCAATTGAACGCGCTAAACAAATTTACTGGCAACACGCTACCTTATTGACTTTCCTCAGGTATGATTTCTATCACTCATTTTATGACATTCCACATTTTTCTAGTTTTTAAAAGATTTTTATATTTCTCAATATTCAGGAGCCAAGGAGCATGTGTTTCATCAATAAAACCAGAATATCTGATGGAGTTAGATGATTATAAACAATGGCTGCTGTTCCAGAAATCTATTGAGGATGAAAAGAACAAAGATGGCATCATTGAAAATAAGGTTTTAACCGTTGAGGAAGAAACAATTGAAGATCAGTTGTTTGAGGCAGTTTCTAAACGCGCCTGGACAGATATCCTGTTACAACTATTGAAGGTAGGTACAATTCATATTGATATCCTGTTACAACTATTGAAGGTAGGTACAATTCATATTGA
>JAYMFW010207349.1:0-13962 GCA_036785005.1 Tubulanus punctatus
ATAATTAATTATGTAAATACTCTACCGACAAAGGAAACAACATGCCAATATCTGCCTACAAGAAAGTAGTGGACAATTAACCGATCGGGCAGGGCAAGAAGTCTGTCGTCAGCGCTTGTCATCGCTTGCCGAAGAAGCGTTTGGAACCGATTCTAAAAACGATCGTGTGAATGCTCACACAAATTTGGCCCGGGCCAAATTTGGCCCGGGCCGATTTGGCCCGGGCTAAATCGCTCTCGTCTGAACGCGGCTATAATGTGCGCGAATTATCCTCGGGTGCCTAGCCAGCATCCTAGGATACGTATATGTCTATAACGTACTGCTGCTGTAGTTTACCGTCTCAACTTCCATCTCGACCATGAAGCAATCGCAGTTGTTGACAATTTATTTTGCAAAATTAAATATGTTATCTGGATCTCGTCCTCAACTCTCCTCGACAGATCGTAAATCCTGCCAGCTGCATTTGTTCTAATCAATTCCTCTCATATTCTAACGGACATGATATTCATCTATTGAACTCGTTATAACGAGTTTTTTCTCGTTAAAATTGCATTCATTTCGTTATAATCAATCTTTTTCTCGTTATAACGACTTTATGAGAATATGTCACCCGTTGGACGTTTCTGTATGTTTAAGAACATTTGGCCTACAATGTACGTGGGTGTATAAAAATTTTTAGTATCCGTCGATTGAAAAGCGTGCCTCTATGAGAGCAAACATTCACTATGGAGAGTGACACAAGGCAACAGAAACTGAAAAATCATTATTATTTGCTCTAAACTTAAGAAGATGCAGCACTTGAAAGCAATCGAACTTCATGATGCCGATGGCTAGCAAATTATGGCAATTCAACAGTGAAACAGCTAGACAGTCGGAGTACACAAGACTTAAAGCCGTTACAATAATCAACAGAGGATTATAAGTTCTACCATTCTTCTTAATTCCGCCACAGAATCTGTGACTAACGCCTGCAGAAGTCCATTTGCGTCACTGCCAGTGATAAGCTATTGAAATAAGTGAAAAAGATTTAGATTTCCATAAACCTTATTTTAATGACGCAATTTCTTTCTACGTTTATCTAAGTTTCTTGACTAAACTTAGAAACTGCCTATGGGATAGGAGTACGTAAAAACTAGTTAAGTATAGTTGGGGGAATATTTGTCAAAAATGTATCTTGTGAGCAGACGCATAAAAACTTTGCATTTGTATAATCACCAAACTATAGAATCTACAACAAGCGGTAGGTGAAAGCGTGATTTTCTGATTCTCGTTCACGTTGCCCATTAAAGAAAAAAACCCGAAAAGAGTCACAGAAAATCGTGTACTCACCTACCACGAGGTATTTTATTTCTTCTCAACGTTATAATTTGACATTTCTACTATGATTTTATCGTTTTTAAACCAGTGCAGTGGGTTCACCCACTACAAATGCCATAAAAGAGGGAGTTATATAATTTTTTACTTTTTCTATTAGGCCATTCAAAGTACTTGGTGTATTTGACAAATAATATGACGCTGGCGAGCGGTGTTTATCGTGCAATTTATTCTTACTTTACATCATTTTGACGGTAGTAGTGGCGTGAAAGTTGATTTATTTGAAAATGAATTAAGAAATTAAATGTAAAATTTTCATTGATGACGTGGGCAGTTTAAATCATCCAGTTTATATTCAGACATACACATATAGAACTTAAAAAAGTCCAGTTTCCATTACCATTTTAAGCTATATAAAGTTTATCACAATATCAAAAAAGGATTTTGTAAACACCATGAACTACTGATTTTGGATTCTTTTCAATAACGTTATTATCTTGTACTTATCTTTCGTCACAGCTGAATAAGAATCCAGTATTCAAAAATATGTATTCGGTTTTTGTGTCCTCCGCAGCTCGGAGTTGATACTACAAACGACTTAATGGTAACACTTTGGTCGGAGGGTAATAACCTAAAACAGAATACACGGAATGCGCCACATCAATTCGCAGAAATTCTCCGCCTAATCCACCATGGCTGGCTTTAACGTTATCAAGAACGGGGACAAAGAAATCCCTTCCAGAGTGCTAGTCGAAATATGAAATAGCCGCGAAAGAAAAAGATAGGAAATCAATTTGAATACACCGGTATCTGGGGGTCGAAAAACGGAAACCAATTTTTCTCGGAGTTAAGTCGGACAGGTGTAAGAACCAATATTTTGTTTCTCAAGTCGGTTAATAACGAGAAGAATATGTTATGGCATTAGCAATAGCTTTTGAATTAGTAATGTCGGCTTATTTATAGAACGATTAATCTCGGTAGAGACGATGTTTTCAAACTTATTTCCTTAGATTGATTTTTTTCTTTGTTTCTCAGTATCAATAGTTCAGTCGTGATTTTTGACACATTAGATTATCATAATACTGCCATTAGAAAGCAACTTACGCATATTGACATTCTTAAAGCAGCAATTGATTAAGATTGGTAAATAAACAGAGGCGCCACCACGATTGTTTATGGGGAAGCTTTTCTTATAAGGCCAAAAAAAGATGCCTTGTTTCTCATTTCCGGCCGGGTCATTTTCAGAAGGGGGGAATTTGTAAAAATAAAATCTTACCTGCCGGGTCTCTTGTCTTAAAAACAACGTATTTTAAAAAAATAAAAAGCGTACTGCCGGGTCAATTACACATAATTTTAGTCGTTTTTTTAAACATTTAATTTGTATGGAGCACATCATTTCGGCCGTGTGCTGAGTAAAAACTGGGATGGCCGTTCACTGACAGTTGTTGTAGGTAATAAGTCTATTCGGTAAATCCATGGTTAATTTTGGAATTGTGTGATTTTTGTTAATTTCTGTATCTCAATCTATTGATAGCCAATTGATTACAGATCTATTTATGTATACTGCATCCAGTTTAACTCTGCCCTTAATCTAGTTTCAGCTATTAAAGGTGCTAGGTGCCATGAATTGTATCTCACACGGTACCACTGAATGTTGAATATCTTTTTGATTGAAAACAGATTTTATGTCCTATACTGACCAGTGGATAGATTAACAAACTCTTGGCGATCATAATGAACTCAAGGTGAAATATGAACATGTTTATTTTTTTAATTTAAAAAATATTTGATGATAAAGTTTTGTTATAAAAGATAAAAAACGGTTTGCCTGATGATATTTTGTCCAAATTCAGGCTTTTTCCTAAATAAATAGAAATAAAATCCTGACTGCCGGGTCATTTTCTGAAAATGCAATCGGCCATGATAATGAGAAACAAGGTATCAATTTTTTTGGGCCTAAATGCGGAACTAAGTAAGGAAGGTAGGTGAAGAGCGGGGGGTTGGGAGTTTTTTATTAATTCTGAAGGCAATTCTGATCCGAAATGGGATCTAACTAAATGTATTTCCATTTGGGAATTTGTGCGCATTTTAGTGGAACTCAAATTCAAAAAGGGGGGAGCGTTCACAGGGACGCCCCTGATAAACCTATTCAATTTCCTGCACTTTCGTAGGGTAATTGTTTATCACTTCAATGTATTTCGGGCCTCCTTTGAGTATAATTGCTTTATGGCCTTTAAAAAACTGGTCCAATTTATTTTAAGGAAACTATTAGAAGTATTGGTCGAATTGACGTGCAAAATTGCGTTTTAGTAAAAATAGACCATTGTTCATAATACCACAAAACACCATAAGATTGTTATCGAGTTTCCGTGTCGTTGGAACTTCTTCACAACACATCATTCTTCGAATAACTTTGAAAATTAATCTACGAATAAATTGGACGTTTTAGCAATTGTCCTCGTCATGTTGGGTAGGATTACAATGTAGCTCAACTAGTCGGTAGCTCAACCCACGGTAGCTCCCAATAGACCGAGAACTGGAAGAAATATCGCCGAAGTTCTTTTGTTCGGTAATGAACTGTGTACTTTATTCACAGCATTATGAAGGTCCTACGATAACATTGGTGCTCAACGTAGGTAGACTGAAACGCAGTTTTACGACTAGAAATGTATCGGAGATGTTCGTTAATCGAGAACACCATTTGATCATTCAAAAATTATTTTTTCAGGGGGATGGTTCAGAGCACAAATTGATAAATAAAGAATTGATGCCTACACCACTTTATATTTCACACTCTATTCTTTCCCGTTCAGTTAGGAAAGGTGTGCTTAGTAGAAAAAAAATGACAATTCAAACATTATTTATGTCTACAAATAACCACGATTTTTGGCGGAGGCCTCAACACAAACAAGTTCAATTCAATATCAACATAGGAAAATGTAAATTGCATTTTTATCCGGTGGCTATTTTTCGCGTTAGCCGATAAATCCATCTAGATAGACACATTCGGGTGCCGGTGTCGACTAATCTAGAACATCCCGTCTTCAAATCTGATTTTCGCCGATTTGTGTGGCGGAAAGCGATTCGAAACCTGATCAGTGACCAGGTTGTAATGACTGTAAAACCTACGCGCGTGAATCATGCGTGAAAAACGGGCATCAAAGCAATTGATCGGTAATCTACTCAATTTCAGCAGGCTGTAGACAACAATTCAATCAGTAACTGAAGCCGGCGCAGTATCGACTATGCTGAGTCTTTACGTAATTTTTTAGTGTGAAAAAGATACTGCTCACTACACGGATAGTACTGTAAGAACATCAGCATTACCTGTTAAACTATCTAATAGTTAAAGCTTTGATAAGTGCTAATTAATAATAGTAATAAATGATAACTTTATTTTTCTTCTTAGAATATCACAAAATATAGATGTAAAACCATTTCTGTTAATTTTAGAATAAAGGACAAAGGGCAAGCCCAGAGGCTGTTCTCCCTAGTACTGCCAAGTTTTTATTCCAGTCATATCTAAATTCATATGTAAATTCATGGGCTCAATTACGTTTCCTGACCAGTGTCCGCTCTGTGAGTATGGAATATAAATCGGGGCTAAGCATTTTTTTAAAGATATGATATATCATAACGATTCCCTTCTTACTATTGGCCAACGAATGTGAAGCGATAAAAATTTATCACCAATGAATTTCCAATTTTTATGAAAACTCTGTTGGTTGTCTAGACAGGAAAAATATAGAATCTACCACGAGTGGTAGCTGTGAACTAGATTTTCTGCTGACGAGTGAGGGTTATTCTCCTTCACGAGGCTGTGAAACGAGTCACAGAAAATCTTGTTCCCAGCTACCACTAGTGGAAGATTTTATTTCTCCAATAATTTGACATTTTACTTACGATTTCATAGATTTTACTACAGTTTTACGCGAATGGGACCGAATAACGCTGTGTAGAACTCCGCTAATTAAGAAATAGTGCAGTATTGTAATGCAAAATATCATATTATCGAGTAAATCAAATCGAGTAAAATTGATTTTATTTACATTGGGCAATTGCTTATGCGATATCGCTATCTGCCAAATGATCATAATGAGACCGAACGCGAACTAATCGACTTAAGAGGTGGGACGAATATTTCTGCAGTTCTTCCCCTTTACCTTCATATTAACTACAAACTGTGAAAATGTTTATTTCTGAGTACACGCACAAGCATTAAAAACATCACTTAGCCGTGACTCAGGGAGCAATTAACGACTAATAACCAATCAAAAGGAGAACTGAATGCGGAAAATATTTTTTCATAACTTATACTGCACTTGACAACCGAAATTTCATACACCGCTTTTAAACGAAAGTACGCTTACGTTTCTAGACCCATTCACCAGTTGCGGTATAGTGTTTCCGGTAGAGATTGTTACGGGCGGTGAGAATTTGGCACTCGACCGATGCTCCACGGCGCAACAGTTGACGTAGAGAGTATGATTACAGTATATAGTTTCAACTTGTTTGTTTCGAGTAAATTGCGCGTCATATATGTATAATGGATCGAAAGTTACATTGGCGAGGCCGCCGAAAACCGCACTGCGAATAGGCTGAAAGTGTAAAATAGTGGACGAAAGCGTAAAATAGTGGACGGAAATAGTGTCGCATATCACTCACTGGTGTACTTCACGACCACATGACCAGTATATACATAGGCGTTTTTATTTAAGCAAATGTAGATTATTTTGTTTAAACAATGAAATTTTCGCTCATATTCGATCTACTTAGATAAAACGCCATATGTGCGTCTGAAAGATCTCTATTAGAATTGGAAATTTCTTCACGTGTTTAATAAGCATTGTTAGAAATAATTCTTTTAAAGACTTTCTTTGAAGGAAAAAAGATGAAATTATAGTCAAGAGCACCAAATATCAACGAAAAATCTATCAATTACTCTACAAAATCCAAGAATATCTTCTAATGTAAGTACTACTGAGTAGTTTTTACAAGTCATGTGATCAACACAACGGCAATTTGCGGAGATCTCCAGGCCAACCGAGTTATATTCAACTAGAAGAAAACAACTGTTACAGTATTGTGATCAAATTCAGGTCCGTAGACCTAAATAAAAGCTGGTATGCAACAATAGGTTTAAATAATAGGCCCTTCATATTCACAGTATTATCTTTAAATTATATGTAAGTGATTTGAATAATTAAATAATTCAAAGGAATTCGAAAAATTTTTGATTCGTTAGGTTTCGAACCTGGGATGGATGGCTGTTTGCGATTCGCGTGCCTATAAACCGCGAAAAGTATGATCTTATAAACAACAATTTCAAAACAATCTACTTGCCATTGACTTTTTGAATGTACGCTTTGTTACACTATGTACCACTGTACAGTAGAATGTGAATGCATTACGGAGTCGAGCGCGCCACGTCTGAATAGAAAAATCAGTCATTCTCTTTTTCACCACCTTTTTTATAGCCAACTGTCTGTTTGGAAGAGTTGGGGCGGGGGTCAAGACGTATAAGTTGGTTATTCGTTTAGAGAAGAACGTCGAAATCTTGAGATGCTCAATCCTTGGAATTTCATTGGTCGAGGACGATATATTAGAAAATAAAAGTCAAACTTCCGATGTCTGTTGGATGGATCCGGGGACTGTTAAAACTATAATAAAATTTTCTTGGATCTCTGCAGGTTAATGATTCATATTTCCACACTCTAATTAATGTATGTGTAGAAAGACAAAATGTTGGCTTTGTGGCACAAAATCAATTTTTTGGGCCACTGTAAGACTCGCAGGCGTCCTTGTGCACTTTCATTTAAAATAGTGCAGTAAGCCTTAACAAGTTTTTTGTCTCTGGATGGCAGTTTCTAGCATAGGTATTTATAACCCACGGTGACTCCGGACTTTTCTATTTACAGACCTTCCGGGTTCCCATTTCAAGTCATTATGAAAATCAACGTATGCATTGCGGAAAATATATGAAGATCGAAACTCGATAATGAATTTAACGTGTAAAACTTTATTACAATCATTTTCATTTCTCTAAACACACGAGTTTTTAAGTTACAAAAAGAGATGGCAAAATTAATCAATTAGACAAAAAATCAATAAACATTCAGCAGGCGTGTTGCGCCTTGCTACAACTCGAAAAATCGATTACTGACCATCATCTATTTTGTTTCAGATTATACTTGGCTTCGAATCTTATCAAGTCATTATTGACACACGTTTAGTGCTAGAGCCTAATTGATCTTTTTCATAGCACAAATCGCCCAAAGACAGTTAAATGATTTTCTCAATCGGAAATAAAATTAACAAAATATGGTTTTCCAACGAATGCTGACAGAAAACTCTTACATTTCTAGTTGTAGCAATACACAGCTAATTTACATAACAATGGTGCCCACACAGACGTGTAAAGATAAAGGGCTTTTAAATCAATTTAAATTATTTAATCGGTTCATAATATATAAACATTAACAATAATATTTTTACACATACATATACATATACTAAACCTCAATGGCAGTTTCTTTGATAAAACTTTTATTGATTAATAAACAAATATTTGGTATCGTAATAAAGTAAGTGAGTCTTAATTATATTAATATACAATTCATTAAGACATCAAATAACAAACATATGCAGCAATGGTAACCAACAATGATATTAAGCTTGCGATAATAATCAAAATGAAAAACTAAATTATGATGCTATTATCTACAGCCGTTTGGTTCCGTTCATGAAGACCAACAAATTTCCCAGAATCGACACCCATTCCCATATTGTTAAGTACACATGAAAAAAGTTACTACTCTCACTGTATTCTTTTGTACAAACTTCCTAAATGGCCCCTTGTAGCTGCCCAATAACTACACCGGATAAACTATATGCACTTTAGAGCAACATGAATCAAGGGAAACAAAACAGTGGAAACAGCTCCCCGAAGGGGTAGTATTATTAGAATAATAGAAGTCAAAATGGGCTTCACTTTTTGAAAAGTTAATTAAATAAGGTTGATGATAGAAATGGTAAGTCCACTTTTAAATTAATCAATTCATCAGTGGTCTCGTCTTCTTCATATAATGAGTTAGGTGAATATAAAGAAGACTTTGACGCAGTTCCCAAGGAAATAGTCATAACAGGGAGCAGGCCAACCATTCAAGGGTTTCAGCCATTTAATAAAGTAAATGTGTATTTAGTGCAAGTGAATTCTTTATAGCCAAATGTTTTGAAAAAGGATATGTCAACCATGCAGTAAAAGTAATCACAATCAAATATAATGTATAAAAGTTGTCAGTGCATTCAGTTTTAAAGACACTGGGTAATATACTCAATATTATTAAGCAAAAATCATAGGCACGGCTCCGTCGTCTTAGTGTTTACCACATACATAAAACTGTGACAAGGATAATAGTTCTACATGTCATAAACTGGACATTAACTGACCAGCCCTAAGTTCTTCCCTTTGAATAAGTTATGACATCTACATGACATAGCAGCCAAATGACAAAATATCATCATTAGATACTGTATCAATGACTATCATCTCAGAAAGCACTTAGTGCATCACAGAGACCTTTCAGGGTATAGAAACAATATTCTTCATCCTCTGAATGCTTGAAACAAAGGGCTGAGATACTAATTATCAATGATTTTTTTAATGTAGTTAGAAAATAATATATTGCGGAATACACTTAATTAAGTAACAAATTATGTACACTTAAGTTTAAGTGTACAGTTAATATTGACTTGAAATATCGAACAATGATAATAAATCAACTATAATAATATCCTATTGAAGTAGGTCTTCTGGTTTTTTAAACTGAGATTCAACAGAGAGCAACATCACAGGCTAAGAGACTATATACGAGCATGAACAATATAACAGCACATTAAGTGTATCCGAGGATATGAAGAAGTAGATAATGAATTCATTAAATTATATATAGTTTCCAAGAAACTGAAACTTTTAAAAGAAAAACAATGATTAAATTTTGAAATGACTAGAACATTTCTTAATGATATAACAATAAAAGATCACAATGTACTGAGATGTACTCTAAATAGTGTATCATGAAAAAAACCTGCCAAAATAACATCAAATTTCGTATAAATACAGCAAGCAGTACATGTAATTGAATTCAGTGTCGTAGATAAAAACATACAATAAATATCATATTTCATATAGATAGAGTGAGTTATTCTAACAAATATAAAGAGATCTTTTATCTGAGATGATGGTAATCTAATTTGAGTATGGGCGTTGAGAGATATATATATTCAGAACGTAGAATATATTGCTAAGCATATCATGTGTAATGAAAAAACCAGGAAATGTCTTCTCTTCGCTTAATATGACTATAAAGGACAAAACAGAATTCAATTTTTGAAGCAAATATGACACCGATCAATTTGATGTTCTGAGTCAACAGGGTATATAAATCATTGATAAAACACTGCAGGCGAAATGCTATATAATTTCTTTGAAAAGCATTTGGAGGCGTTCTAAAAAGCACTTTAGTCGATACCTGAACATTGGTACAATAAGAAACTTTTCAATGAAAGAATCTCAAAACTTTGCTCTATAAGCTGGCAAAAAGTAACCGAATTAGAAATAGATTTACAATTCAGTAGCTCTGAGGTTTTCTTTCATTGAAGATAGTATCATCTCTTACCAAAATTGATAACTCGCCCTGCCTATTTTCTGTATCATCACAGTTTTTCCACTTTGATCTGAATCGAAAAATACTCAATAGTCTGAAGGCTGGTTATGGTGTCATCAATGAAATATGTCCATAGTTGAGTATTAAGAAAATATACAAACTTGTATATGATATATATAGTCACTGCTAAAACATAAGCTGTTTCTTATGTAGTTTAGTATAGGATCTACTGTATTTGCTCATGGCATCAGTGTTGTGCAGGACGTCACACCTAAATACACCTGGCCACCATGGCAGACATAATAGTAACCGACTATTTGAAAAAAATAATCGATTTTGTTTCAAGGAATCTAAGTATGTACATCTATAAAGTCCCACTGACGAAAGTATGTTGTATACGTCATGAGAATTTTTCAGATATTATAGGCCTACTGACGCTGCAAAGTTGGACAAACAAATATCGAATTCATGGAGCACTACTCAACTAACCAAAGCTCATAGCCTACACATGATCAAAATTCAAGATAAAAAAGTACTTATACATGATTCTTTAAATGTGAAGTACGTAAGTTTTTTTTGTTGTAACGAAGGAATGACAAAATATCAATTTTCATTCGTATCCGATATTTCTTCCATCGCGGAAGTCTGACATCAATCACGCGACAAGCATTCATTCATTCATGTATAGATTTGATTGTTAATATTATGTCCATTCATTCTACTACTTTCGTCGGTATGCATTTCCAACTGTAGCTTAACGCAAAAATATAATGTCACACTCAGAACTTAAAAAGTTATGAGACCGGTCACAATCACCAAGTATATATTCACGATATTTTGATCATATCTGGCAAGTGATTATAAGTCCATGATCACGCCTTCGACCTAACTCACATCAGCTACAAGCCGCCAGAGTGAAGTTCATATATCAGCCTCCTTGTCGTTAAACTTTGCCAGATAGATTATTTGAATTATGTAGAACTACTTGGTGAATAGGGGTTGTCATTGTTGCCGACTTCTTTTTGCGCCGTCTCAAAGAGTCGCCTGGGTCAAACGGTTGTAGACAGAACGCCTGAAAATTTAATGAAGAAAATTATTAAAAACCTGAGAATATCATATGTCTATCATTGAAATTTATTATCTATCCATTAATCAGCAAAATACAGGTAAAAATGTGTGTATCTCGACAGGCTAAGCATTTCCAAATTATCAATATCGGGTAGACTTAAGATCTATCACACATGGTATTTGGCCAGCAAGTATTTTTTCAATCTTCAACGAGATCTGGTAAAGGATCGAAGCCATAGCAAGAAAAGCATGGAAAATGAGTTTAGATTTGATGGAAAAAGGTAGAACAAGACAGATTATTCTTTGTTTTCAAGGCATTTTCATTATGACCTGTTTCCAAAAAAAAGTAAGACAGCATGATTCAATACAAACAAAATTTTTACTGAATCATTTGGCGAATGCAATTTAAGGTGTATAAAGGTTAATAACATAAGCATTTTGAGAAATCGGTACGCTAGCCTTGTTCACTCAAACCATTTCCCCAACACTACACATCAAATCCGGTGGTGACATGACTACTTTTATTATGACATTGTGTCGTACGAAAAAAACAAACAAACAGCATATCAAGTATAATTAGAGTGTATATCTACGCAGAACTGTCCTGTCTAATTCATCAATTATTTGCATGAAAGACCAGCAAACACTTTAGAGAGAAGTTTATCCGGATATTCCTGTAGCCAGTGACTGTATCAGTCATAAGACAGATGTCAACTTCGGGAATCATCGCTTCATGATATTCAACATGCATGGCATAATTCGAGATTATAAATCCATTAAGCATTGTTTTCGCAGGATGTCTTGCCAAGCTATTAGGCAATTGCATATACTGATTACATCCTGTGTGCGGTAGGGGCTGACAATTCTTACATCAGAATTTGCTGCAATACTACTATCAATTCTTTCTTCCACCAAGTACAAAAATTCATCAAAAGTGAATAATGCTGATGACAAGAAGACAGGTCACCCAAGTGCTTTAACTTTCACAGATTCCTTTTGATTTTTTGGAAACATATTTCACAAGGAAATACTTCTCATCAGGAATAAAGTTAGACAATAGGCATTAAGGTAGGCATTTTTAAACTGGTCAACAGCTATGCACAGTGGTAGCTACATAAACATGGGCCACATGGATGCTGTGGCTGCATATTAACATTTTTCTTCCATTAAAATATATACAGTAGACTCAGCAAACAGTAACAAGCAAATTGAATGAAACAGAGACAGAAAAGTTTTAAAGAATTTAACCGGTTTGAGTGGATTACCGGATAGAGCGGTACCGTTATAGGCGGAGTCTACTGTACTTCATTTGCAATGGTCCATGAACAATGTCCTGATTAACTAACAATATAAATGAATTTCAATGGCAACTTACACCAAATATACAAACATTTTAAGTAGTTTGAGTGACAAAATATTTATACCAGCTGTGACATAACACATTCAATGTCGTAATCATCATTTTCTAAGATGTAACCTCCTAAATTTCATCCAAATCATACATCTTCATGCCTACCTACACATTGATGTTAGAATCAATTATTCCCTATCAACATAGTGATCACATGTGTACTTAGATTGAGATTGGAAGATGGCTCCTGTTGCTTTGACAGAAAAACATTTAAGCCATGCAGAGACAAGTTTGTATGGGCCCTAGGTAGAAAAGGATATGGATGTATCTACAAAGTACACTGTACGCTCAATATTAATGCGAGTTAATTGCGCATACTGTATACCATCATCATTTTGAATGCAATTTGGGATTACATTTTAGCATATATCATGTAGTTCTACACATCTAAAGCCTACAGCCTAAAAGGGACTGAAAATGCCAAATGATCAAAAATACTCCTTCATGCTTGTCAATGCGAGGCTTTTTCGTGAAGAAACCACGTATATCAGGATTTGTGACGTTTCAATGTTTAGTTTGAAACGAGTACATTCAACACTCAAAGGTTTATTTCGACGACTACATGGTCGTTACCTTCTTCCTGAGCGAAACAAGTTAGACACCTCCCGCATTCATCACCTAGGTTTACATTATAGACAATTTAATATATTAATGCTATACTGTCTTTCTTTGAAACTTTGCGATACCGGTACTTACAAGAGGGCAACATTTAGCAAATCAATATTTTCTTCGGAAATGATTCAGGAGATATTATTGTTCACATATATATAATCCCACAATAAAGATGAAAAAACTGAAGAAGACTATTAGGATATAGTCGAAACGTTGAATTAAACTACTTGTCAAAATCGTTTTTGCACTTTTTTCATCTTTATAATGGGATTATATATATATATTATCGTCTCAACACGGATATAGTGTTTGCTGAATGGTTATTATTGATCACATTTTAAATCTGGGTTTATTCAAAAATACTAAAAGAGAACATGTATTGGTATATAGAGGATTTATAATGCAAAGAATGGACCAGTCAACAATATTTGAACTCCAATTTGAACTGTTTTTGCATTTATTGCATCTCCTGTAATGATTTCGTTATTTTTCTTTTCCAAGCTGCCATAGTATAGTTATTTCATATAGTTGACAGTGTTGGGACCCGACTAGATATAATCTAATCAATTTTTCGGGTCCCCGGCAGTCTCATCTATTAATTCATAAATTTGGAAAATTATTAACTTGTATTAGTATGAGACGACCAAATAAATACAACACATAATACAAATCTGCAATTGTTGATAAATTTCGTTGGAGCACTGTTAGTAGAAGAGAATACCTTATAAATTATGGAAAGAATGAATGGAATATTATTAAAATGATAACACAATTTTCTGAAAGAAAAGGCCTAAATCATAGATTCAGCTTTAATAGCTTTTCATGCCTTGATCATGGCTCAAGGTTTTACCCATATAGTTACATGAAGTAGAAACTACTTAGCTCAGTTGA
>JAYMFW010207460.1:0-13960 GCA_036785005.1 Tubulanus punctatus
TTGTTTCAAAGAATGAAAATTATCTATTTTGACACGTCAAAAATGATGTTTCCATTTTGACAGGATATCCACGCCATAATCTTGGTGATAAGTTTCTCATAAGGCCAATTCACACGATGCGTTTTTTACCTGCGTTTGTCGCATGAGTCATTAATGCGCGTCAAAAACGCCACCGTGTGAACTGTAGTAGCGACAAAATGTTATGACCTTTGCGTTGTCGCGTGCACAGGATGCACGGGATGCATGTTCTAAATCTGTACGACAACTCACGTAGGACTCAAGGCCCTGACCAATCAGGAGGCGAGATCCGCCGCATGTTTTCTGTACAGGTGCATGTCATTTTCCTAGACCAGTGGCCAAAACGCACTGTGTGTACAGGATGACCCTTACGTCTAAAACGCATACGAAACACGCATGCGTTTTGGACGCGCGTCAAAAACGCATCGTGTAAATAGGCCTTTATTGTGTTGTAACTTTTATGTCTAAAATTGTGTTTACAGATGATGCTCATTTACGTGCCGCACAACAGGATTTCAGCCAAAAATGCACTGGCGCATCGTTACTTGAAAGACGTTACCATTCAAAGACCACGATTACTGCCTTAGACTATTGTTCCACTCGCTAAGAAGACCTGTGCTGAGGGGTTCATGCAGATGAGATTGCTTCGTTACACATCTTTTTCTAGCTTTTCTGGCAATTACTTACTAGACATTCGGTGTCTTTGTCTGGTAAATAGCTTGTTAGACATCCTCACAATGATTCATCGCAATATTCATGAATAATGACGTAGAAGTTCTGAAATTCTATTAAATATGGTCATAGTTTTTCATAACAATAATTTTACCATTTAACCATGATATCACGGTTTTTCATTTCATTACGTGGTTGTTTCTATTTCACTTTAACAGGTGTATCTTCTGAACAGTGATGTTTCACAACCAGTGAGACAATAATTATTCTTTTTGGGCACATTTTTCTAAAATACCTGTGAAAAACCTGTGGCTTAGGTCAAACAATAGTTTTAATAGCCTGGTTGTGGAAAGAGTTAAGCCTGAACCCTATAAATTCAATTTTTTGTCATGAGAATGACCCTTATTCCGCCTTTTGACAAATCTCGGCACAGGCCTACTAATAAATTTTTGCTCAATTTGATATCTACAAAATCAAACGGCATTTAATTTACTGTACTAAAATTTTTGTATATTTACATGTATTTTCTATTCTATGAGCGATAATATTCAATAAAATTTATTTCACTATTAGTTCTGTTGAAGTTTAGTCAATTCATTCATGGACGAAAAGATGGATCAAAAATTCTTAACTGGAGAGTCAGTCAGTTATTTTTTATTTTGGTCAGGTTAATTAGGTTGGGTAAGCGTTGGCTCAGGGATATATTCAGGGTTAAGATTAGAACTAGGATTTAGGGTTAAAGTTGCGCAATTGTTTCAATTTAACTATTAAAAATAGTTAAATTCAAATTTAAAAAATGTCATTTTAACTAATTTATTTATGTATGTAATTAGGACCTACAAAAAAATTACCATCAACTTAATCCTTATCTCAACACTGAAGATATCCCTAACTCCAAACCCTACTTGACACTGATAAAAATGAAAAACGCATGGTCCTTTTTACTGATAGGAGAAATAATTACGCGGCCCGGTCAGAAGTTCCATGACTCAACCTCAACTGAACCTTGGGATGCCTTTTTCTACATACTTGTACTTTTGTAGCCTATACTGTAGTGTAGACGAAAAATCTGCAATTTGTGAAACAAGAAACGATGATTTTCGTTTTACTAGAACAGTCCGGAAAACATTAAATGGACAGGCAGGGTTATAGGCTTATCATTTGACTGCTTTAGTCATTTTTTTTTAAATTTCTTGAATGTACATTCATTGACACGTTCGAAATGAGCGCTGATATTGGACTCTGGCACGTGAGTGTAATTTATGCGCAGATTCCCGTGACGTAGTACACACCGGTCTCCATATTATATTCACTGCGGCAAAAAAAAACCTGATCGAATATAAAAGTAAGGATTTGACAGTTTTCCTGACAGAAGATCGCTCGGATTTCTCCGTCGACTGTTCGTTGCGTATTTACTGGAATAAAATCATTTTCGAAGTAGGTAAGATTTTGCGACAAAATCGTGCATTAGGAATAAATTAACTTCAGATATTCTTGACTTGGCAAATTCTGGTTGATTCGAATGAAATGATTTCCCCCTCACTCAAAGTCAATCTTTGATCATCAGTGGAATTTTCGATGTCTAATTTTCAGCAAAGCTGCATTATTGCGCAAGATCAGTCAGGTTTACAATATAGGGTGGTGTATTTTCACAAATTTTTAATATTATGATTGGGAAAACATGATTTCGTTATTTTTGATTGGATTTTAATTTTTCCTCCTATACTATCATCAGTGTTACAGTAGACCTCGCTTATCATCTGCCTCCGTGGTACAAGGGTTAGCCCATCTGCTTACAGTATAGGAGGTTTGCAGTTCGAACCCTGGGCAGATACAGTTTAACAGTGTGGGGAAACACATTCAAATGCCTCCCCGTCCTGAGTAGTCCAGTAGGGTTACAATGAGACGTTAAATGCTACTATACTATACTACTATATGACACGGTCAGAGTGCCCTTTTTTCTTCTATTTTCAATATAGATCTGCCCCTGAGAAAAGGGCATATAATTTGAGGGAAAGGGGGCATGAATTGTATTGTATTTCAATATTGTATTAGCAGGAAGGCCCAGATGGAATAGGGCACATTTTGCATCCATTCGGGTTAGTGTTGGTATTATATTATATAAAAAAGAACAACTGTCCTTATCGAAGAGGCCTAATGACTTTAGAAAAATCATTAATACATAAAAAGTAAACTTATGACCATGCCATGCATCATAGGCAGGCGGTAACATGGTCAAACGTGGTTTGTTAATGCAGAAATTTCAATAAAATTCATAAATTGTGATAAGCCTATTGAACATGTAACTAATTTGTTGTATCATTGCTGGCAGTGAAAAAACCGCATCGAAGGATTCTGGGATCATTCCACCCCCAAAAATAAATTTTAGAGAATTTGGAAGATAGTGGGAGGTAGTTAGTTATTGATAACTTGTGAAATTCAGCAAAATCAAGATATTGCGAGAGGTGCATTCTCATCGATCCCACCCCTGGATTCAGGTCTGGACCTTAAAATTTGGTTGTAAAAGAAATCATTTTAGATTATTATCATTCATATCAGTTGGTAATCTAATTTTGATGAGATAACAATCGAAGAAACTATTCACTGAATGTAGGCTTAGATCAATAACAAATCAAATACTAATTGTTGTCAACTGGGGACACCTGATATATAAGCTACATTGCTAGAGTCTAAATCGGAGAAAAATCAGTTAGTAATAAGAACCGTGTGGTCGAGTCGTCTAAAGCTAGGCGTATGTCTCAATGCGATGCGACTAACGGCGACTGGCTGAGACAAGGCGCTCAGGTCGATTGCGACGCGATCATCGACGATTGATTGAGACTGTCTCTGACAATCGCAGTCAGCGCTCAGGTCAAATGTGATATATAGCACAATGATAAACGCGTTGCGGCGCCAAAAAGTTGAACATGCTGAACTCTCTGCGACTCACTGCGATCGGTGATTTTTAAATTGCAGTCAATCGTAAGAGCGCTCATGTCGGCCAGTCTCGGTGACCGATTTGTCGCAGTGAATCACAGTTAACCGTGATTGACTGCGATTGCATCGCATCGCAAGGACGACGTACGCCTAGCTTTAGGCATGATGACACATTAGCGGCTGTGACGCCTTTATCATGGGCTGTACTCATGGAGATCATGGGTTCGAGCCCTGCAGCTGGTGGTATGAATGACTTAGGTTTTCTATCCAGGGTCTGACCTAGCCTACTGCTTAAACCTATAGGCCTAACCTAAACATGTCAGGAGCTCGGATTAGGTTATATATCAGGTGATGGGGATCCAGGATTTGGAAAGGGGGGCACAATTTTCGAAATATAAAAGACCCATGCCCAAACAGTCTGGGAATTTTGAAAAATATGCAAAATGCTGCATTCTGGGCACATTTCGAGTTTTACGACCCATAAAAAATCTTTGCCTGGCCACAATAAGGGGCATATAATATATGCCCTATCTGGATCTGCTATTGTGTGATGTAACCTCGTCATGCTGTTAGATCCAGGTCAACTATTGACAAGAAATTTTATTTCCATAAGTACGTATTTATACTGATTGTGAGGTATCATTATTGTTACCCTATTCAGAATAGAATTGCAGCTAACTTGAACATACCTAGGGCTGGTCGCTTAATAGCCCATCGTGGTTTCTTAATCATTATTCATCAAACTGACGATTACTTTAGTCGAAACTCTTTGTAACGCTAAGCAATGTGGAATTTTAACAAATTTGAATGAAACAGAATTGAATTCTTAAAAGATTTTCACTTCGATGGGAAATCACTGGCTTGGACAGATGGGTATTTCGAAGGGGGTTCTGATGGGAGGTTTCTATTGAAGATCCAACCTGCGATGACTGTCAAAAATTTAACTGGTTAGGTTAGGTGATTTTCATTAATAATGAGGTAACCACATTCATTGCCGTCTATAGGCTAAAAAAGAAAGTTTATCGGATTTCGTTCTAACCAATATAAGATACCCTCGTACTCAAACTTATTGGCAAATAAGATATAGTGAAACGAACATTTTACTGGCAATTTTGTTACCTACAGTACATAATGAAATATTGGAAATACATCGAAACTGATGTGACATCACAGGCTGGCAAACTAGGTCAAAATACACAAATTGGCAGGGAATGTGTTAAATTGTACACACGTATAAGTGGGTAAAACATGAGAAATTTGCCATTGGTTCCTCTTATTCACTACTCTCACGCTATGGCACTGAGAGAAGTGAAGTAAGAAATGGAGTTGTTGATATTGATTTGTGTTTTATATTTTACTCTCTCTCACTCTCTGTACAGGTTTCAGTGTGTATGCACACACGCGTTGTTACTCTCACAGACTCTCTCTGTATCTACTGGTGAACGATGCTGGAATGATGTAAGGAAGATTAAGATACTATCTTTATTCAGTGGTTCAGGTAAGATATCATGCTCTACTGTTCCCCCTCTTCCGTTCGTTCTTTCATTTGTCAGGTTGTTTTCAAATCAGTTTCAGTACATCACAGGGCTCCTATGGTCCCCCAAAACCACGAAATTTGGAAATTCTCATTTTAAGGGTACAAATAAATTTCTTTTTACTTATTTTTAACCCTCAAATTCTTGAAAATTTTTCATGATAATTTTAAAAAAAACAACTTTGAAGGTCTTACATACCGTGTGAAGATGTATTTGTGTATGTTCATAGTATTTCTTTTGACGTTTCGAGAGATCCCTTCTAAGAAAAATTGCTAAAAAGTTTTGATTTGAACTGAAGAGTTGTAGGAAGCCTGCATCATGCATGTTCTATTAGAAAAACTGCGCAATGTTTTTATCGAGCAACAAACTAAAAAATTGTCCTCATTCAAAAATATTATCTTTAATAGCGTGTGTATCAATTCTTGAAAAACCTTGATATCTCGGGCACGATGGATGCGTACGGTAGGGAAAAATTTCCGTTGTGAAAAAACGTGATATTATAGCCATGGATGCTTACTGTAGGGAATATGTGACGCAGCAGAGGGGAAAGAGTTCGAATTATATTAACAAATGTCAATCGGTTCGTCAAATGTTCATTTGTATTTTGAGATCCAAAAAATATCTACCGTAGCTTATCTAAGAAAAACACAAACTGACATTAGCGTTAATCAGCAGGTCAGTGAGTGAGTGTGATTTACACATTAAGAATCTGTTAATGTATAGAGGGGTTCACCCCCACGTGAAACGAAAAAGACGAGCTCTCAAAAAGACGACGAATGAAGAGAATAATTATCCGCTCATCCACCCACACACCAATCTCTCTTTACCTACGCACACGCTGGTTATAATCTCTGCGTCTCTGTCGTTGTGTACGTTTAATGTAGGTTGACGTATTTTGATTCTAATTGTTTTTCTCGCTGATTCAAAGTCGTTTCAACGAGACGAGAAACTTTTTTCCTCACGTCGGCGTTGTCGTTCATGCGTGTCGACATAAGACTCATCTTTTGCGTTGTTGTTTTGAATTTTTCGTTAAGGTAGGATAGTAGTTATTTGGGGAAAGTTTTTCCTGGAAAGGAACAACGACGGCTCGGGTGAGCGTTGTCCGTCTTGTAGTGTGATGAGCGAGTGGGAGTAAAGAAGTTCAAGGTCAACGATATGAAGAATTTATGAGATGACTCTTATCTTGGCAAGAAAAAGTACTGGTAGTACTTTATGTAATGACATCTATAGCGCTGAACAAATTCAATGATATGAAGAATTTATGAGGTGGCTCTTATCTCGGCAAGAAAAAGTACTGGTAGTACTTTATGTAATGACATCTATAGCGCTGAACTAATTTTATTTTAGTATTAGATAGGTATATAGTGAAATCCTTCATTACTCTGCAGCTTAGTTAACTCTTTGGTTACTGGATTAATTTTCAACTATGGACGCTCAGAGCCTTAAATTTGGGGATACTTATCATAATAGCCTATAGGAGCCACCTTTAAACAGCTATAACTTTTTACTTAATAACGATCATTTTGTAATTGTCAGAAAATAAAGATTATAATATAAAAAAAAGATAACCCTTTACTGTAAAAGAAAATGTTGTAAAGTTTTTCTTTCCCTATCTATCTATACCATTTAAATCTTGGTAAAAGTATCATGATTCTTGAAAAAAAATGGAAAATTATTGACATCTCATGAGTTGTTGAAACTGAAAGACTAAAGCCAGTGCTGTCCAAATGAGCCGGTAAGCGGTAAATTTTGCCCAACGATGCGTGCTTACCGGTCGAAATTAAAGCATGACGCCACTTGCCTTGGTCAATTCATACCATTTTACCACTCCAATTTTTTCTCTTACCACTCCAATCATTTCATTTGGACAGCACTGTAAAGCCCAGTGCACACCTTTCACTTCTATGTATCATCGCCGATTATACGTATTATCGCATCATCGTATGATCTTTAATTATCATCGTAAAGTGTGCGGACACCCGGAGCCAATTTCAAAGCATGAATTCAAACTCGTTTGATATTTCCGCTTGCAATTTTTATCGTTCCGAAGCAATCTTAAAGGTGTGCGGGGAATCCATACGATCTTACGGAACGAATAATCTCAGCAGCCAATCACGTCTCTTGGCGCTGCATTCTATTGCGTATAATCGGGCTGGATATAATCTGATGATCGCTAATGTGTGCGGGTTCAATACAATTCTCCGCTTACAACGCTTTTCACACGACACGATGATACGTAGAAATCGCGAATGTGTGCGCCGGGCTTAATGGACCCAAGAATAATAAAAATCACGCTTACTTCTAAGAGTTAATTATTTATTTATTTTGATTGATCAAATTGAATTAAATTGCTTTTTGTTATTACGCTACTGGGAGTGATAGTTTTCATCCACATTTACTCGTAATGGCAAACTTAGTATTTATTGTCGAAAAACAATAAATATGTTTATAAAGTCCAAAAAATTGTGATGGGCAACACAAAAAATCATCTGCTGCTAAGAGATTGGTGTGTGGGCAGATGAATATTCTCTTCATTAATCTGACTCTAAAGAACTTAACACGTATACTGCCGAGGGTCATTTCAAGGGGGCTTTCCTGTGTACCGAGGCCCCTCACTCATAGCGTGGCACCGTGGAATGAATTGTGTCATTTCTCGCGGAAATATTGATTGTAAACTGACCAATCAGAAAAAAAGAACAAAATGGGTCCATCCGCTAGATGTGTTAAGTACTCAAGTTTTCAGGAGATTGTGAACAATAAATACTCCAATGACTTGGCTTTGAATGGGCCAAGTGCCCTATATATATTGACGTGTGTGTCTATCAGTTTCGAAATTAGTTTTTTCTCGGGGAAGGTCCATGGTGCATAAAATTTCAGACAACATTTTTTTCTTCCTCAATTGATTTGGGAGGGTAAGATATGTTCCTAGTGGCCTTTTCTCATTTGTGTTCTTTGTTAGGGTATCTATTAGCAGTAGTTTTTGAGTTCAATTTTAAGGAATTTATTTTTTAGCCTATTTACCGCTAGTATAGAATGCATTCCTTACAGGAACTAGCAGCAAATTGATATAAAAAGTGAAGGTAGTATGTATGAGTGGGTTGTTCAGAAATATTTATTTTATGTGATCTCTCTGGGCTGCTGATACACACCTAGAAAAAGTTGTCACATTGGTGGATGACTCATTCCTATCCTGTGTTGTACATTCAGGTAGGAATATGATATTGCTCACTTTTTAGCGATGTGGATTATAGAAAAATTTTGGAATCATCACAAAGTTTGGGCGGATATGAAATAAATATGTTTACATACGATTAAAGGATGTTACAGTGTTTGTATGCCCTCTAGAGCCTCATTATTTATTCAAAGATCTTTGATAGGTATTTTTGTAAAATAATGATGATTATAACCCAAATCATGCCAGTAAACAAAAATGTATGTTATAAATATGTAGATAATGCATGAATATTTGTCTGATATAGGATTGGTAAGGGTCTAGTGATGTTTGTTCTGACTATAAGAGTTGAAAAGGAAAAGAGGAATCCTTCAGTTGAGGGAACTGAATGCTTCTTCAAAGTTTGCCCCTCAGGGGGTGGATCTAGAGGCTAATGTTGAACATGTCACTGGTTTGAAGAGGTCAAAATTTGGGAAAAAATATCACACAGTTCATTAAAATCAAGGAAGGGGTGAATTTACCACAGAAAATATTGAAAATATAAAATCTTTGAAAAAAATTTCAAATGTATAAAGGGCACTTATAGAATTTCTGACGGGGTCACATGATCGAGTGACATTGAGGAGACAGGTGGTCCTAGCGATTAGCATGACTAGACTTTCACACCGTAGGTCGGGGTTTGATCCCCGGAAGAGTTTCTTGGTCGCAGGTTCTTCTCTGGTCTCCTCCCCTGTAATAGGGGAAAAGTAACCTCGGTCCCGCTTATAATGTCTATAATGGCACTAAGCAGGCTGTAGGAAGAAAAAAAATGTCATGGTCTAGATTCAACTGTTCTGCTGACACCGCAAATGAATATTGTCGACTGAAACCTCTTATGTCCTTGTAAGGCTTTACAGATCTCAAATTGTACAATGCTTTAAATCAAGAGGAGCTATACTAAGTGCTAATAGGGTTAAAAAGAGGTTTTTTTTTCAAGATTGCAGCTGTAATAGGGACCTTATATTATGTATGCTGTGGCCAATTTTACGGAAATAAAAGATGAAGGGTGGTGCATCATCTAATGAGTACGTAGTACGATTGAAATATATTTGATGCCCTTCTTTCAAATGAGATTTTATGGACTTATGGACATGCCCCACTTTGCTAAGAATGTGCCCCTGTTAGGTGTCCCCCTTAAACTGGCGTTAAAATCTAGTTTTTTAATGTTAATTCATGATCTAGTCAGAATCGGTGCTTAATCTTCTAAAAACGTTTGGCTCCGTTTTTTCCCACTCTATCTGACGCGAGAATATTGTCGATCGACGTTTTCTCAAAGACTATGTATCACGTTTCCTGGAGTACCGATTTATCTGTTGTTCTCAGTTGCCATGGTAACGCGTAGTATACATCTCCTACTGGCACAGTGCACTACTCATGTGACCGACGTTTTCACGACAACTCGAAGAAATTTACTCAATCGCGTCGACGCTGAATACGGCCATGAAGTGTGTGGAGACTGAGTTGTCACTAGGTCCGGCCTGGATGTGAATAAAATATCGTGTGCCGAATCGATATCTAAGGGTTAATTCTAAGTATATAATGGATACGTAATACAAAACGCCATATATTGTGAGTAATTCAAGTGTAATTCCCATTGTACATCATTCAGATCTTAAAAACAATCACGGCGCAATATCTGTGCTAAATTTTGCATCAACAACTTTATCGGAAATCGGTGCGAATTTCATGAACTTTTCATGGAATTTCTGCCTGCTCTCTGCTACTCCGGTACTGTTTTTTTTTACGTTGCGCGTTTATGATGTAAGTGGCTCATTATTTGTCAAATTGATATTCTCGTTTGCAAGGTTTTGTAGTCAGTTTTTGAGCTGAAAATGAAAATCTCGATGAAATGATGACACTTTCTTTTTTCAGCGTTAAAAAGGTTTATTTGTAAAGCCTCAGGTTGACTCGCGACGCAATTGATTTCAACGACCCGGTCGCAAAGGTCCTCGAGGTCGATAGTGACGCAATTCATGACGAGTCGCAATGCTATTCTAGGCTATTCCTTACAGAAAATAGGCTGCGGGAATATTGATTTGACTCACAGATTAGCCTGACCACTGGAAACCCTGTTGTGTTGACCGTGGTCACAGACCAAAAACGACACAAAATTAGGATAAGGGGCACTTCGATCATGTCACCACTAGTCAGTAACAGCGAGGTGGATGAATGGACTTTTTGAAAACGGGCGCATAGAATTTCTGACCGTGTCACGTGACACAGGTGATGCGACATGGTCCTACCCCTGGGGAATTTTGAATTTCTGACTCACTATTACGACTTGAACCAGTAGATAGGGGGTACTGATTAACTGAGTGTGTATGATTCTATTTCATGTGTTAAATGGATGGATTTATAATTGATACACACCTGACTTGCATTGATTGCCTATATCTTTAAATCTTGCGATATTTCTCCTAGATATTCCTGATATCCGAATTGCGTGCGTAGTAAATTCTACTTACTGTATATGCATTTGGTGCTAAGTTTTGTTTTTATAAACGGGTGAACCTCATTAACACCATCATTTATGATATCAATTGAAATTTTTCTGAAATACAAATCTCAAATCAATCAATCAATCTTCTATGTAACGAGACCTTAGAATTTCATTAACCCTTTTATCGTGCTCCGGAATTCTACGCTTATGTTCCTCAACTTTTTCTTTTGCAAAATATTCTCATTCAAACCTCTTCATAATCCCAAACATCTTGGGTCCATAGCCAGAGGAGGTTCCTTGGTTTGAAAGAACCCCATTCTCACCTTCATACCCTAATTATAACGTTAACTTTTTAAGCACCATAGTCGCAATATCGCGACATACCCATACTGTCATAGTCACAATATTGTGACATTTGGACCCGCTGACGATGTTTGGTTTGCGTGAGTATAAAAAAGTAACTTGCGGTAGTTAAGCAAACATCGGTAGTGAACATTTAACTCCGAGAAAACGCTAGGTCATGTCTCAAGTTTTTCATGCAAGTTGTTCTCACCAAATCTTTGGGGGCTAGTTTATTTGAAAAACGGCTGGCGGTCGGGGGTTGATAAAACATACCTGCTTGTTGCTGAATGGGTTATCAAAATTTACCAAATGGTCTGTCGATTTCTCAAAAATCTTTTATGAAAATGATTTTCCCACCTAAAATGCCTATTTCAAAGCAAACGGTGCCTTTTAAAAACAGTCCCATTCAAATAGAAACACGCTGATTGCTACGAGCCTGCCTCTATAACGGCAACTCTTCAGGTAGTTAGCTGACTTTCATCCAGGTGATTTGCCGTGAATTATTTATTGCGTTTTTTCTTTAAAAACCAGGCCGATAATCTGACTAGAATGTTTATGACGTATTCAAGACCTCTCTATCGGCATTCGTCTGTTATTCCACATTCTTAAAGCGTTTATTTACTGGAAAATAAAACCCTATAGCATATATATGTGGATCGATGACGTCACTCTCACTCACCCTTGTTGTACCTGTGAAGGGCTCTTGTTTTTGCAAGGTTTACATCATCTGGGTTTTTGCTGCTCTAATTTTGCTGCACAATTTTCTTTTTATTGATATTTTAGGAAAATTCCTGGAATTAAATGTTGTGCACTGGATATATGTTTTGTATTATTATCTTTACGTCATATCTTGTTTACCTTTGAAGAAGTGGGAGGAAGTCTTGTTTATTTAGTAGATGCACACCTAGTGTCAGCTAGAAGTACCTGCAGTTTCTTGGAAAAGTTACCAAATTAAAGCAGTTTTTTTGTTACACGATATTTTCATTTTAGATATAACTATTTGCCGTATAGTTTCCATACAGTTGCAGGTTATAGGCTAATTGGGATTTTTTGTAGGGCTTCCTCCGTATTTTCTGACGATAATGTATCTGAACACAAAATGACATTGTGCCAATCAGTGGCCAATAATAGAACAAATGTAAACAATAGAGCTGTAAATCAAAGTTAAGAAAAATGCCATATAGATTAGTATTAGGGCGGTTGGTTTAACAACATTTGAATGTAGATTTGAAATGGGCATTGTTATGAGTAATTATTTACATAGTGTGGTGGCATTATAACAAATTACATATTTGTGAAACGATAATTAAGGGATGTGTTACATGGCAGTTTGGGTGTCAAGTTACGAGTTGCATTATAACAAGGTTTTACTCAGTGAACCATTGGCATTTTTGGCATTGGTTACAGACCTTCAAAAGGATGGCATTATAACAAGGTTTAACTGCTGTAAACCATTGGTATTCATTAGGGTGGTATTTTAACAAGGATTTGTTATTCGACGATGAAGGTCTGAGATATTCTTAAGTGACATGATATCGGATTAAATCCATTCTGCCTCCAATTATGATAATATTCATCTTTGCAATAACCCTAACTGCTACAACTGATACAGGCCCTCACATTCTCAATAAAAAGTCACTTTTTTACCAACCCTTGATAGCCTTATCATATTCTTCTTATATACTATTCCCATTTTCTCTCATTGGGTGCATGCAAGAGCGGTCTTAAAGGCTTTGCATGGCCCATCCTTTTTAGCCTACTTGGGTCTTAAGTCCCAGCGGGCTATTGCGTTTGGTTTTCATCCGTCGTCCGTCCATCTGTCCATCTGTCTGTCTGTCCATAGACAGAAAACAGTTTTTTGGGAAGTTTTCGTCATGCATTGAGCTACAGTCTTGATATTTAGTATGTAGGTCTATCTACCCTAGGGCTATCATCACAGTAAGAATTGGGTCCACCAGATTGATGATGCCCTGGTGGCGCCCTCTTGAATTCCCACGAATTGGCTATTTTGACCACTTGGGACTTTAGTCCCAGTGGGCTATTGCGTTCAGTTTTCGTCCGTCTTCCGTCTGTTCGTCCGTCTGTAGACGGAAATCAGTTTTTTGAGGAAGTTTTCGTCATACATTAAGCTATTGCCTTGATATTTGGTATGTGGGACTACCAACCATAGGGCTATCAACACACCAAGAATTAGGTCCACCAAAGCAATAATGCACTGGTGGCGCCCTCTTCAATTCCCACAAATCAGCTTTTTTGACCTGTTTTCAAGTTTTTTGAGGAAGTTTCCATCATGCATTAAGGTATTGCCTTGATATTTGGTACGTAGATCTATCTACCCAAGGGCTATTATCACACCAAGAATTGAGTCCACCAAAGCGATAATGTCTTAATGGCGCCCTCTTTAATTCACTCAAATCGTCTATTTTGACCAGTTTTTCAAGTGTTTTGAGGAAGTTTTCGCCATGCATTGAGCTACAGTCTTGATATTTAGTATGTTGGTCCATCCACCCAAGAGCTATCGAAACACCAAGAATTGGGTCCCCCACATCGATAATACCCTTGTGGCGCCCTCTTCAATTTCCTCAAATTGGGTATTTTGACCAGTTCTTCAAGTTTTTTCAGGAAGTTTTTGTGATGCATTGAGCTATTGTCCTGATATTTTGTATGTAGGTCCATCTACCTAAGGGCTATCAGCAGCCCAAGAATGGGTTCCCCCAGATGGATAATGCCCTGGTGGCGCCCTCTTCAATTCCCTCAAATTGGCTATTTTAAAGATTTTTTCAAGTTTTTTGAGGAATTCTTCGT
>JAYMFW010207571.1:0-13960 GCA_036785005.1 Tubulanus punctatus
TCATCATAAGGAGATATTTCTAATAGGAATCTGTGTGAAAATTCAACTTACTTTGTGGAGTCTATCATCATGTATTTCAATACCATTGCGGAACCACAGAAGTTCAGGCATAGGACGAGCAAAGACAATACAATCAAATCGAACCATATTGCCCTCACGTGCTTCTTGATCAGTGGGTACTCGTTTGAACACTGGCTTAAAATGCTTTTCTACAGTTTCACTGGATCCAGGTTCACTTTTGATTGATTTTTGAGATTCTTGACGTTGAATAGCACGCATCGTTTGAGGACTGACAAACGATGAGTCCTCAATGATACTTTTTCCATCAATGTACAATTCTGCACTGCAGGTTTGTTTACCATAAGGATTTATTGCAAACACAGTATAATGTCCAGCATCTTCCTTCAATGCAATGCGAATTTTCAATGTACAGTATCCATCATGAGTATAACGCTGAACAAATCTTTTACTGGGTTGTATGTATATACCATTCTTATACCATTGGATCTAAAAGAAATTTATCAAAAGATCATATGTGAGACCAGATCAGAAAACTTATCCTAATTCGAGACAGTTTTTTAAATTGACATACCTGAGGGCGAGGCACACCATTGACCTTACACACAAATGTCACATCAGACCCTTCAATCAATTTGAAATTTTTTAGTTTCTGAACAAGTTGTGGAGCTTCTGGAGGACCAGTTACAGGTACAGCTTTTGGACGAAGAGGTTCGGAGTCACAACGTTCAGATTCAGATTCACTCATTCGTATCTGTTCCTCACGGAATTCAATCTCCATCATAAGTCTCTGTTCAAATGTTGACACAACAAAGTCACCATGTGGCTTCAATGGTTCATCCTCAGAAAGTCTCCTCTGAGCAGCCTGTTCCAAGCGTCGCTCTGATCGTGGAGTAAAGAATGGCTCTTTTCGCTGACGAGGAGACTCTAATCGGGTCTCAAGCTCTGACAACAGGACCTTTTGGCGTGCCTTTTCCTGATGTCGATCTTTAGCGGCATCCTCAGTTGCCAGCCATTGACGATATCGATCTTCTCCCATCAGAAAAACTGTCTCTGAAGTCTGACCAACAGGGTTTATGGCAGTGCATGTAAATTCACCTTCATCTTCAGCTAAACACATGTTGATGACAAGTGATGTTTCACCAGTATTTTTGTCATAGTAAACCTTGAATCTAGAGAAGTAGAAAGAGAAGACATATGTACATGTATAAGCTTTTTGAATGGTAAACATAAATGACATAATATTATCTTCAAGCTTACCTATGGCCATCTTTTAATGGTCGACCAGCTCGACTCCACACAATATCTGCAGCAGGATATGCAGCAATCTTACAGTCAAAGAAAGCACTTGCTCCTTCTAACAAACGATAATTTTCCGGTTTCTTCACAAAAGTTGGTGGCGTCGCATTTTCTGGAATGAAGGATTTCTGTGGTTCGACATGTTCAGGTGGAGTGTGTAACTCTGGTGCTGTAATGAAGCATGATACATATTTACAATAAATAACTATGTAAAAGATGATTAAAAGAAGAAATTTGCATTTCTATGGTATATACTGTACCTCTGTCTACACGTAGGTAGCAGAATGAACTTTTTGTGCCCAAATTATTGGTGGCTGTGCATGTAAATTTTCCAGCATCCTGTTCGAATGCTTCCACTATCACCAATCTACTGACACCCAGGTCATAGGTTATCATGTAATCAGGTGATGGTTGAATTTCAATATCTTCGCGGTACCACTGAATTGTAGATTGTGGATGGGCTCTGATTTCACACTCAAGAACTGCACGTTGACCCTCGCGAATATATGTATTCTGCAAAGGCTGCAATGGATACAAAGAAACCATTAAGATGATTGTATTTAGGCACTGCTATATTTAGTAAATATGAATTTTAGACAATACATACCCTAGTAAATGTTGGTACAGTAAATGGTAGTCTAGTTGGACTATGTTCAGGACTAGAGCTTCCAGATACACGCACTGTACGTGATTGTTGATACATGCGTCGTGGAGCAAATTTTGATGTGTCCGGCGCATAAAGATATTCTGATTTCCGTTGTTCGACAGAAGACTCGCGTTCTGAAGGTGTTCTTGGTGGTGAAGGAGACATAGACTCACGACCAGACGGAGCTGTAATTATGAATTTTGTTTCAAAAAGATTAGCAAGTCTTACCATGGTCATTTGAATTTTATTCAATAAATTTATGATGCTATTGGTTCTTTACTTGATAACTCAAATCTATATTCCATAAAAAATATTATTTGAAATTTTTTCAATACCTTCAACAATCAGTTCAGCGGTGCATTGAGCTCTACCAGCAGGATTCTCAGCGGCAACAGTGAATTTGCCAGAATCCTCATAGAATACTTCAGGAATGTACAGGGAATGAACATCACCCTCCTGGACGATTTCAAAATCAGGTGAGCTGACAATCTTTTGGCCCTCTCGATACCAAGTAACATCAGGAATTGGAGCACCAGCAACTTGTACAGTTAGTCGCACTGGTTTTCCTTCCTTCACTTCTTGTGACTGAAGTCTCTGAGGGAAGGAAGGTGGAATCATGGTAGCTGAAATAGATTAAATGATAATAATGAAGATTTATTACTTTTAAGCGCTTTACATTATAAAACAATCTCTCGTTAGAAACACATAATATCAAAATACTTATCATAAAACTCATTGAATAAAGATCTCTCTATGGCTCACTTAAAAGTTTCCAAGAGAAATAGTTATAATATAAACATGTGTACGTATGTACTGTAAAACCTTGCTTATATGATACCATGATTTATCACCAATATTAATGGTATGAATTCTGGATACTGTTCCCAATGTCAATTCCCTTAAAATTTGAACTATTGACTATAATGCTAAAATCTTGAGATGACATAATGGGTTTTGAATGTGGCTGTAAGTAAAAAATTCTTTAACTATGATCACTGATTGCTGAGAAAGTAGAGACCAGTGAGGGCTAAAATTTTTGCTTTAATTGCACACTAAGAAGAGAAGGTATGGGAGTAATCAACTTAGAGGTACCTGTCGATAAGATATTGTTGTTTATATTGGCTGAAAGGAGTCAAATTTCTTGTATGAACAGATAAAGGAAGTCTAGAAGCTGAGTCAGAATGTACTTGAATTCTAAATGTTCTGTGAGCATAGATGCAACACAGGTGTGTGTGGCAGAAATAAAAACAATTCTACAGCTCTAAACACATTTACAGCAATGCTGGACATAACTTGCTCGCAAGACTTGTTGGCAAATACTGAGTGGGTGTTCTCAAGTTTTTTAAAAAAAAGCTTTTAAGTAATTTTCATGACTTCATAATTCTTTCATGTGATCATATTTCAAATGCACCGGTACATTGAATACTAATATCATCCAATATGATCAAAATTTCTGTTTTCTGTATATTAAGAAGAAAACACTGGATGTTCATAGTCATCATAAATCAGATTTTTTTTGTAAAGAATTATCATTTAGAAAATATCAATCATGGTTAAGAAAACTAAAAAACCAAAAATTTAAAAAATCATAAACTATTTATGTAATTATACCTGAAAAATTGAAATCCTCATAAAAAATTTCAACACTGCATTGTCTATGAAATGCCATGATGCATGAAAAAATTGGATATAATCCTTAGAAACTGTAAAATCCCGAAATCGAAAAAGTGTTCAACGAAAAGAAATCCTAATCCATCATAACGAGAGAGCCACTGAACATATCCATCTCAAAACTTCAATACTGAACAAGTGGTTCATTGTTTTACGTTAACAATTAACCAATCACCTAGTCAGTTAATAATGGTAGATGAAATCAAAGCCAGACTGATAATCATCCGTTAATCATCCGTTAAAAGTTAGAAGCATTCATTCATCGACAGGTGCAATCAGCTTCTATATCCTACACTGAGTTGTTGGCAGAATGCAAATGAAACCCCACCATATATATAAGAAATATCCCATGGCTGATTCTAATTTTAGCACAAAGTTGAAGTTCTGGTGAGTTTATCAAACAAAATTGTGATAGCAGTGATGTAGCTTTGGGCAATCAAGATTATCTCATTCCATCAGTCGCCAATTCAATCATTATTGTTATGTATACAGTTTATAGCTGCAAGTAAATATTTGATGATTAACTTGTTTTATTAAGCAATCTTAAGCTTCTATTGAACTTCAACTGAGATTTAGACTTTGGAATACTTTCATTTAGCCAAGATTATGTAAAGAATGTTAAAGGAAGACAGATGGGCTACATAGTGTTCAAGTTCTAAGCTGATTGAAAAAACCCTTGAATAAATAATCCTATGTATCAAGGGTGGTATATCATCTTATGTACTTGTAATGTATTTTCAAAACTATTTCTAACAGATATTTCCAGGTAAAATCCCTGCTTAAGATGCTACGTATATGTGTATTTGCAGTACTGTAAGATATCTATATCCAAAGATAAACTACTAGAAATCTCCCTACCTTTAACAATGAGCTCAGCAGAACTTGTGGCATGACCAGCAATGTTTCCTGCATCACACATGAAAAGTCCAGCATCTTCCTCAAAGACTTCAGGTATTGTCAGTGATACACGTCCTTGTTTGTAAGATATCTCAAAATCAGCTTTTTCTGATATTTCTCGTCCTTCACGGAACCATTTAATGGTCGGCTCAGGTTTTCCTAAAATTTCATTTTGAATCAGTTATTTTAGAAATGTAAAATTGGTCTCAGAATCTCTTAACAAATTTTGAATTTGGCCCTACCTGTAATCACACCATCAAAAACAACTCTTGAACCCTCTTCAGCAGCTATATTCTTGAGTGGTTCAATGAACTGAGGTGGAACAGGGACAGCTATAGTGACATCAACCTGTTGAAATTTTGGCTCGATTTGTTTACTAAATTCTGTCGTGAAATGTGGTTCAGGAGACATGGGTTTCCATTTTGGCGTAGCAGCTGCTACTGGTGGAGTAACAGGTTGCCATTTTGGCGGCTGCGCTTGCCTTTCAGGACTTTTCCATGGTGCTAAAATCACTTTTTCAGGAGATGGAGGTGGTGGTGTCCATTTTGGTTGCATCATCACTTTTTCAGGAGATGGTGGTGGTGGCGTCCATTTTGGTTTGGTCAGCACTCTTTCTGGAGATGGTGGTGGCGGTGTCCATTTTGGTCGCATCATCATTTTTTCAGGAGATGGAGGTGGTGGCGTCCATCTTGGTTGCATCACCACTTTTTCTGGAGATGGTGGTGGTGGCGTCCACTTAGGTTTAGAGATAGGTGTTGGTGAAACTGGCTTAGCCTGTGCAGGCTTGATAGCAATTGGCTTCAAAAATCTACAATTTGAGAGAGATAATATTGTGAATAATATGATCTAAATACACACGTAATTAAGTAGATAAAAGCCATTTACCCTTCAGGTGTAGGAGGCTGTGGTCTTGGCGGTTCACCAATAATCAGCAGAGCTGAACATGTAGCCTTGCCTGACATGTTTTCAGCTGTACATGAAAAACGTCCAGCATCCTCTTCAAATATTTCTGGTATGAATAAAGAGTGGCGATCACCCTCCATATCAACAACATAATCTTTGTTGGTAATTTCTTCACCATTGAAAAACCAGGTCACCTAGAATAGGGAATACAACAAATCTTTCATGTCAAGACCATCATAATGTAGGGTTCTAAATCCCTGGACACAATTCACATACCTTTGGTTTTGGGTTACCATAAATAACACAAGCAAATCGAACTGGATTACCCAATGGAACTGTCTGGTCTCTAAACAACTCCTTGAATTCAGGAGGATAATGACTAACTTCTCGGGTAACGCTGACACGAACCGGTGATGGTGTAACCCTTTTCGGCTCTTCACGTGGTACAAATGTCATAGTCTTCACTGGTTTCCTTGATAGGTCTTCAGGACTAGCAGGCTCAACCATGAGTTTAGCATAGCACTTAGCCTCACCAGCAGGATTACTGGCCCTCACCATAAATGTGCCAGCATCTTCAGCGAACACTTCAGGAATTGTTAATGTCTGAATCTCACCATTGGCAGTTATCTGAATAAGAAATATATTTAGATGATTAAATCACCCATTCAAATTTTCAATCAAGAGAAAAGAAATTTTTTCGGCAGTACCTGATAATCAGGTGAATTTTCAATGAGAATCTCCTCACGATACCAGGCAACTGATGGCTCTGGTTGGCCAGTAACACAACATATCAACTGTACCCGATCTCCTTCTTTTACCATTGTATCACTCATCAACATTGTAAAGCGTGGAGCCGTCATCTCAGCAGTTAGACTCTGGATGGAGGCTGCATCACTCAGTTCACTTAGAGCTGAAATAATAGAACCATCAAACAAGATGTAGCAGTGTTAAGAAAATTGCTTCTTGAGTAAAGAGAGAAAAGTAAGTGCATCGATTAGCAAATTTTTTAGAACTTCTTACGTTCAACATGAAGTCTGCTGCAACTTTCAGCAGTACCATATGGATTCCTTGCAACACATTTGTATTCACCACTGTCTTCTAAGTAAGCTTCACGGATAATCAAAGTACAGCGATCTCCCTCAAACAGAAGCTGGAAATCTTGGGATTCTTTCACCGGCTTTTGTTGCTTGTACCAAATAACTTCTGGTTCTGGCTGACCAACAATGACACAGTCTAAACGAACTCTGCCACCTTCCATTACTTCACGGTCTACAAGGTGTTGGACAAACATTGGCTGACTAGGCTCTGTGTCAGATGGAACGTCTTGGTCACTGTTTTACAAAAAACACCATAACAATAAGAAAATGCTTAATAATGCATGGGATTTCTAAATTTTTTATTCTAAATACATACCCAGGATAGGTGCTTTCTATAGTGATAGTACAACTATCACTAGCCTCACCAGCAACGTTTTTCAGTATCACAGTATAAATTCCAGAGTCCTCTGGGTAGGCCTCGGAAATTTCTAGACTAGTAAAATTTGTCTCTATAACAATCTACAAGAAGAAATACAGAATGTTTATAATTCAAGAATGTGTCAATACATTTGATTTTTAGCACAAAAGAATACTTGGAAAATATCTTACTTTAAAGACACTGGACGGTATAATCGGCTCTGTACCTCTCAACCATGTAACATCTGGTTGGGGATTAGCAGTAAATTGACAATTTATAGTGATTGGTTTTCCTTCAGGAGCTGTGATATCGATGAGAGGCTCCTGGAGTTTGGGTGCAGAAGCCGCTGAAAGAAGAAAAGAAATTTAGCTGAATGTCTGATTCAAATAGATTTGAGTAATAATTGTGCATGCAATTGACTATCCTCTGTTTAAAAAGTACAAAAGTACAAATCAATATAAAAACAAAGTAACTAGACATGCTACTAGGAAGTTAACGTGTATCAAAATAAAATCCACAGAAAAATGTTGTTTCTTAACATTTCTATGATCTAACCAATCTACATTCCTTACAATGATTTTAAAAAAGAAAAGGTTTTCATTTGATATTAGAAAAACTAAATGGGACGACCCAAAGCATGCACATAAAACACATGCGAAATCATATCAACATGTGCTTACGTATCACAGTCAGTTTAGCACTAGAGGCTGCTTCGCCTCCAGAATTTGTTGCTTTGCACGTATAGCGGCCATCATGTTCTTTGGTTACTTTACGAATCTTCAAGCAACATGTGCCATTGATTTTAGTGATGACATAATCCGGTGAATTGTCTATAGTAATGCCATCCTTGAACCATGATACAGTCGGAGAAGGACAGCCGGTAACGTGACACTCAAACGAGAATGGCTGACCCTCAACTATGTCGAGTGATTTCAGGTTCTTTGTAAAGTCAGGTGGTACTATTTTCTGATGGGTTTCTGTGAGAAACAGAAAAACTTTCATTCAAATTTTCTTTCTCAACAAAAGCCTTTAAAGTTAAAACATAACATTCTGGCAGAAAATTGAACAGATTTCATTTTTTGAGCAATATTAAGATAATTCTACAAGAGATTTACAGTGCCTTACCTCTTACAGTCAGACGGGCAGATGTCTCCACTGCACCTGCTGAGTTCTGACATTTACATGTATACATAGCAGTATCTTCTGAGAATGTCTCCTCAATGGTCAGTGTAGCTAAACCATTTTGATAGAACTTTTCATAATCAGGACTGACAAGAGCGATATTTTCTTTGTACCAGGTAATCTCTGGTTCTTCCCCACCGTCATCAAATCGGCACTCAAATGTTAATCTACAAAAATAAATGCAATTGACATGTACCTCATTTGTTGTTCATAACTTTTGAATTATTACTTTTGAAAATGACCTCTTTTGAAAGAAATTACCTTATTCCTTCCATCACCTCGGCGCTCTTCAGTGGTTGAATAACGCGGGGTGGTTGAATGGCTGGCAGCTCTATGGTTGCTTCAACTTCATCTTTAACTAATTTCATTACTTCCTCTTCCTCAACAGGGATTGGGGAAGGAGATTTCTTAATTGGAGATGGTGATTTGCGAATTGGGGATGGGGATCTTTCGACAACCATAGGCTCTTCAGCAGCCTGTACAGGAGCAACAGCAACCTGTGGGATTTCCTCAACCATAGGCGCTTGATCCTTGAATATATATAAAATACATATAAATCCCTAGTAATTTGTGAATCATTTTTTCTTATTTATGATAAAACACGATGAGACAATTAGCCTACCTCTAATTTTTTCAAGTTATCTCTTAGTCCAACCAATTCCAGATTAGCTTGATTGAACTGGCTGACTAGATCATGATACTTGACGACAACGTGTCTCACACGTTGTTGAGCTTGTGGACCTAAGATATCAGAAAAAGGTGAAAAATTCAAGTTCATGTAGAATTATTTCTGATATATTTAAAACTGATATTTACCATATATTTGAATAGCAAGCTCATTTATTTTATTGATACGTTCTTCTTGTTGTTTTTGTCCCTCTTGGACATGAACGTTTATCTGACTGATTAGTTCGTTGGCATCATCGGCTGTTCGACAGTCCATTGACTTTCGGCCGATGTTCATCAACAACTGGCTGCCATCCTTCAACCATTCATCAGCCTGAATGAGATGTGTACGAATGTATGAAACAAATGATCAATATTTGATCCAAAATTGAGAGAATTGTAGATGAATTTACCTCTTCTAGAAGCTGGAAGAATATAATGGATACTTCCAACTGGTTACGGTAATCGTGAACCGAAGTATGGAACGTACTCCATTTATTTTCCAGTTTCTCAATCTCTGAACGAATGTGTTTAGAGTCGTAGTGTTTATCTTTCAGCAAAAGTTCAGCAGTGCTGATAAAATTTTGTAATTTCTTCTCGATGACCTTTAAGAAAAGAGATTTTTGCAAATGGTACTACTCAAACAGTACATAACAATGAATTACTGGGCATCATGAATAGACATACGTGTATGTCTAATAAATCTATATTTTTCATACCTCAATAGTCATTTCAAATTGTTTGAACGATTCTGATGTCATCTGAACTCCAGGCAATGAAGTTCCAAAGTTTCCTTTCTTGTTTTGAAGTTGACGATTGAGATCATCAATTTCGCAATGGATCTAGAAGATAAAATACATGTAGTACAAGAATTTACAAAAAGTAATTGGATCAATTCATAAGAGATACGTTGGATTCAAATTTCCAACTAACCTGTCTTAAATCATAGTTAAATTGACAGATCTGGTAATTTTGTTCTAATCTTTCTTTTTGTTCTTCCCATGCCTTTGACCACTGACGTCGACGATCATCAGCAAGTGATAGCACGGACTGTACTTCCTGAGTTGCGATTTCTTCTGAGCCCTGAAAGTGATGTCAGTACACGTTGTATAGAGAACAAATTGGGACTGACATCAACATTGAATAAATTGGATGACCTACCTGTTGACGTACTCGTACAACAATTTCTTCACCTTCATTGAATGTGTAGTTGAGAATTTTATTCATTGATTCTTTGTTGTTCATATGCTGTCTCAGCACCTGTTCAGCTTTAATGACTTCCTGTGGCATTTCATTTTCCTGGTAATCTTTTTCTGTCTTCTCAATCAATACATCCAGCTACAGAAAAAAAGAAATCGGACTACTGAAATCGACTGTTTCACACAATGAAGTACTGTTACATGCAATTAAATATGCACAAACCTGTTCCAGATTTTTGAAGAATGTGATTGTCATTGTCAGTAGCGTCTTATATTCAGCAATTCGAGCCTGGAATCGTTGGTGAACCTTCAGTAGCTCATTGACAATTTGATCTTTCTGGCCTTTAGTATCACCTTTCAAGGCTAACATCTCAGCAGTTTTCAAATGTTCCTCTACCTCCTCTTGTGCTTTCTATCGAGTTGTAAAAGACAGAATGCAATAAACTACCAGATAAATGACAATAACAACAATTATTTGGAATATTCATTGATTTTAGTATTTCCTTTATCTATCACGAAAATCACCAGTGAAGTTACCTTGGCAGTAGGTTCAAAATTATCGACTTTTTCCTGTAATTTCTTAACACATTCAGTGGATTTCCCCAAATAACCAGCAATATATGGAGCGAAAAGTTCCTTTTCTGATTCCATCAGCCAATCAATAGTCTACAAATTTAGTCAATAAATACATAGTAATCATACCTTTGACATGGGTTCAAATTCAGCGAGACGATCTCGGAACTGGTCACAAGTTTGAGTGGTTGAACCCAATTCACCAGCAATAACCGGGAAAAATTCATGCTCAACAGTCAATAGCCAATCAATAGTCTGTCAAAGAAAAAAGGCATGCTCAAGGAGTAAGCAAACTATGTAGGTCATACTTACAGACTATTGACTGGTTAAAGCAATATTGATTTTTCAGGTCATGATATTCTAAAGAGAGGTGTAAGAACAGAGATGACAACTATACCTGTCTAGCATCTTGAACGAACTGGAACCACTGTGACTTGAATTCTTTGCCAGACATGACATGCTGTTGCCAGACCTCCATCAGGTTTGTAATGTGTTCTTTACGGTGTTGGAATTTTGATAGGTAGCTCTCAACAATAAATACAGTTCGACGGTTATCCAATTTATTGGCCTCCTCATCAATCTAACAAAAAAATGAAGTAAATTTCAAAATTAAGATGAAATGATCCAGAGGGCAGTTGATTATATCTTACACACCTCTTTATTTCTGTTGAGAAATTCTTCTCCTTTGTCTGAAAGTTCTTGGTAGGTCTGTAACATGTGGGTCCACTTTGATTCAATGTGTTTGATCACTGATTCACTGATGTCCTGGAGGTAGTATCGATTGGATTTCAATAACTCTTCTATTTCATCTAATTCTTGCGACAGCTGAAAGAAATAGTTCAACGGGTAAATTTAAGATATTTGTTATATCAAGCTTTAATTGGGTATCTAAATGTTAATAAGTGTAGAAGTATACCTGTTGGTTAAGCCTCAGGAAGACAGTGTAAACCAAGGTGAGTTGAATTCGTATTTCTACGATACTTTTCAGGATTGTCCATTTCTCACGTAAGTCTTTTGCTTTCTCATCGGCGTCAGCGGCATCAGGATCCTCTGCATTAAGCAGGTCCTGGGCTGCATTCCATAGAGTTTCAAGGTCTTTATCTTTATCCTTTGAAAGTATAAATGATAACATATAGTTTTTGAAATTGAAGTAATCTTATTTAAAGTGAGTATGCAGAAGAGTAAGAGAAACCTACCGTCATTTCTTCATCAAGACGTTCATGTAATTCAAGAAAGTCTTGAGCAGTGTACAGGTTTTGCCCCATTTCACGATGGTCATTAAGGATGGCCAGGCCTACTTGCACGATCCAGGTGTGGACCTGGTAATAAATCAGATATTAAATTACGCCTATTCTGATGCACATTTACCGCTATTACTCCTGACAAATACTTACACTCATATATTTTTCCTGGAACATGTTATAGGCGTGGCTCTTCTCCCCAACTTGTTCATTACGGGCTTTGCAAAGTTCTTCTAAAGCAGTGCAACGGGCTGTCAACTCATCCATCTACATAAAATACATGCAAAATATTAACATTCATGAAATATACAATTTACATTCAATCTTATCAGAAATATTCGGGATAATTCATGCCACCATGTTCGTGGATAATTCAAAGAAACTGACACAAACCTTAACTTTAACACCATCAGCACCAGAGTCGTCGCTGCTGGCCCTCTCCAGCAGAATACGACCCTCTCGTAGTGCAGGTGTAGTCACCTCAATGATAGCGTTTGATAAGCTGGTATGACGTTCAGCCAACATTGCACTGTTTCTCGGTAAGTCTGTACTGTTAAGTTGCATTTCAATTTGGTCAAGTTTCAATACGGCCTGAAATTTTACAGAATACATGTACATGTAAGTCAAAGCTTCACTTTGTCGAATAATCCTTCAACTGTAAGTTGACAGATGAAGTTGAATCCACTTCATTCAGATCACTTGGGTCAACCATAGTTTTGTAAGATCATAAAAATCAGAATCATTAACCCTAGTTTGACTGTATTTTATCTGCATACTTACTGCATGTGCCTGTTTGAAGAAGGATCCAGCCATTGACAAGTTCCTTCTTCTTGTGTCTAATTGAATCATGAAGTTTTCAGAACGTTCATCGATCATACGTAAACGTTCTTTGATTTCATTTGCATCCAGTGATGTACTGTGTAGAATCTGGTTTGCAGTCCTGATCAGGCGTAATACTGTCTCCTGTACTTCCTGAAAACCAGAAAATATGTTTGATCAACAGTTTGACAATTGAGAAAGAATTGGAATACTGATTATCACCATTTGCTCTAATTTATAAAAATGTATGTATCTTCCGTACCCTAGCTTGTGACTCAAATCTTGTGTGTTGATCCTGTAGATGCTGTATAGCAATAATTGAATCACCGAGGTTACTATTAGACAAGTATACATCACCTTGGTTAGTGTACCATTCTGATATCTAACAGAAAAAATATTAAAGAAAAAGAAAATTTTTAAATAACCTAGGACACATTCATTTTGTTAAATGAAAATCCAGGGTTTAAACAGAGTTCATTATCAAATATTCCAACTGACCTTATGAACTTCTTGGTCCAATTGACACAGCTGCAGGCACTGTTCTAACTTGATTTTCCTCTGCAACCACAAGTCCTCTAGATGGCGTCGTCTGTCGTGAAGTAATTCCAACATATGTTCGATGCCATAACAAGCAGCAGTGGTAGCATGATAATTTTGTATATCCGCATGCATTCCCATTTCTTTGATCCTAGCGAGCAAGGCTTGACCTTGCTCCAGCGTAAGTTTCGAAGATTCTAAAATGCCTATAATTCAAATAAGAATAGTTGTAAGTAAACATATCTACAAAAATATTCACAAGTAATATATAAAGTACAATGTTTTCTAAAATTTACTTTTCTTCATTTCTTGGTGTTGCTGCAGGAGTCTACGAGCGCTTTCCACATCTGATGCCAAAGACATGCTTCCGAAACGACCCTGGGCATGCTCCATCTTCCCAGCAAACTACAATAGATATCCACACAGAGAAATGTCATTCCAGAAAACTTGAAACACAAGCTCACTTTTTTAGTTTCAAACCAAAAAGAAGTGTCTTGAGACATCAACGAATGATAGCAAACTTACATCTTTGGCGCTTTGGTGAAAAGCTATACTCTGATCCAGCAGTACACGTCTGTAGTCTAATTGGTTTGTCAAGTCTTTCCAAGCCTCTCCAAGAGACTGTGCCATGGCTTCATACACTTCTGTTGGGGTACGCTGTTCAGCGACTAAAGTGTCAGCTCGGGCAAGGAGCTCAGTGATTTGTCTTTGTTTTAACTGAAAAAGTATTTTAATCATGATTTTAACACATGTGCAGAGCCCCCAGAATGCAGGGCCATGAAAGTAAGGTTGTCACCCAAATTAGGGACCACAGTAAAATTTCAACAGTTATTTCTAAACGAATAAAGTGTGAT
>JAYMFW010208015.1:0-13939 GCA_036785005.1 Tubulanus punctatus
AAAAAAAACAATCTCTTCTATTAAAAAAGATCACAGAGATTTGTTTCTATGTCGAAGGAATGTGCAAATCAGACTACATGCCATTAAACAGAAAAAAACCTGTGGCTTGTCATGGAATGATTGAGATATTGGGTCGGTTGCATCATGGACACTCCAAATTCTGAAATAATCTGAAAATCTTAGAACAAATCGAAAAGAGATTTGAATAAAAGTAAGCGCTAATTCAAAATAATTAAATTAATTACATTATATTCAAACAAAATTAAACTGAAAATTTAATTTCTTAATAAAAGTAAGAACTGCAGGGGCGACATAAGAAGGGAGCACAAAAAGAAATGTTGAAGAAGTTGCATAAAAAAATTATTTTGTCAATTTTCAACTTTTTCCTTCTTTTTCTTGTCTCACATGTCTGGAAACTGCATTAAAATTGATGGAAATTTCAAAGTTTTTAGAGCCCCCTCACCTGTCATGGATAACGCCCTTTTTATAATTATTGCCCCTTTTCAATGCTGTGCTCCTCTAGATCTACCCCTGAACTAATTACATATCATCAAAAATACATAAAGAGGAAATTTTGTATTTCTGATATCATCCTATGAGGATCAATAATATCTAACACACATTAGATTTTCAGTTACCATCCATAAAGTACGTACGCTTGGAGGGGGGGAGGGGGTCACACAAAAAACATACATCGTATGCCAAAACGTTATGCCAAAAGCCTACAGGAGTGTACAAGGGTCGGAATTTTACCTATTTTGGGTGTACGTACTTTATGGATGGCCCCCGTAGGACTGCATTTGTTTTTAAGATCTAACAAATTTCTTGATCCTACATTACAATAACATCAATTAAATTCAACATTTTTCCCAATCCTTCGTCTTGAAAGAACTTTGAATTGAATATCTCTTTATCCTTATCACACAATGACTATAATTTTGACTGTGCAGTCAAATATGCACGATCTCAATGAAATAAGAATAGTTACTGATAGCAACTGAATATGTGTAGAAATATATAGAATTTATATCCATGGCTGGAATGTAATTGACTATACAATGCATTTTTCAGAAAAGCAAAGACATTTAGTTAGGTAAAATACTTAGTAATCCTTTATAATGAGGACGGAAAGGCCTTCAATTAAAACCAGTAAAATACTTGTACATAAATCTTCCATGAGATTAGCTATAAAAGTGAATTTCTATAATGGTAGGTTATACAGAATATGTCTAAAAAAAGCACACATTATTAAGTGATTCTAATTTACAATTTACAGCAATTACATGATTATAACAAATAATAATCAAAATTTACATTTATTGCTACAGCTTTTAAGCAAAAAATTTTAGAATACTTTTTGAAATAAAAATACACGTCAGTGTTAGATATGTTTGTTAGCAACATACAGGTAGTTCACAATAATGAAAATAACTCCTGTGAACACAGGTTAACAGAAATGCAATGCTGCAAATAAGATTCTTTTAGTACAGATCTTTGCATCATGAAATGCAGAGTTGTTTTTTTTACATCATATGGAATAAGTGTATGTAGAAATCAGAAAAAATTTTTTTTTCAGAAACTTTGCAAATACAAAAATTGTAATTTGAAAGGTTGTGTTTTAAAAAATGTTGAAGATAAAGAACAAATGTCCGTATGCGAGACCTCGTACATTTGAAATCCAGTTAAAAATCTATCCGTAAATCGAGATTAATAACTGAGTGATGAGCTCGAGATTAACCCCTCCTGAGATCGTTAAAGTGATGTCATCGGTACCCCTTCCTGGAAAATATACAAAATTGAATAATTTTAATAGAATTTTCCATGAATTTCTGGAACACGACAAGTAAATATAGTAAACTCCTCTTTCCTCAGATTTCTTGGGACCGGGATTTTTTATCTGAGCTAAGTGAAGCAAATTTCAATTGAAAATGAAGCAAAGGGACGAGAATTTTAGTCTGAGCTAAGCGAATCTGAGGCTTAAATAGATCCGAGGTAAGAGGAGTCTGCTGTACAACAAAAATGTAACTTGAAATTGTGAATTGCCAAAAACATAAAACAAGGCCAGATGTCAAATTGTTCAAAGAACATGTCCCAAATTGTTAAAAAACTTGATTTCTTATTCTGTTTTTTTCTATTTGTCAGAGATTTTCTTAATTAATATTTATTGCTACTCACGAGTGCAAAACATTTAACTAAATAATTAACATCTTAATGAGCTCTAATTGGAGCTACAACAGCTTACCCCACAGTGTTTCTGTACAGTCGCTATTCTACGTATAACTTCCATCTCCTCGGGACTAAAAGCTTCATAAAAAGATGGCTCAAACGATGACTGACTAGCTGATCTTACCATTCCATTACCCTTTATATCACCTGAAACATTCAGTATATATTGACAATTCGTGTAAATCCAACAAATTTTATTTATGAAAGTTGTTTTCTCCCCCAATTATGGCATTTGTAGTGGGAGAAACCCATTGCGAAAATATGTGTCCACCCACTTCACTGGTTTAGATAGATAAAATAATGTCCAATTGCAACAGCGGGAGAAAATATAATCTTCCACGCATTATAGGTCTAGAACAAGCCGAGTGAAGGAGAAAACCTGAAATAAGTGACAGAAATTCTTGTTCTCACCAACCACTTGTGGTAGATGCAGACAGTTGTCATTATAATTAACATGAACAGTCATTTTAAATCCCTCCCTCAATTTATGTCTTTTTAGTGTTGCTCCCTTCAACTGTCTCAATCATTCCAAGGGATCCTAGTGGAGATAAGTGTTCAAGAGACCAATAATAAGGGTTATAGCCAGAGGGCCTCCTGGGAAAGTATTTGGACACCCTGGTTCAAGTGTGGACACCTTAAAATAAAATCAACTACAGTGGATGCCTTGAGTTACGGAATATTTAGAAAATCATATTCGGGACGACCTATTATCGAATCCTCCTTAGGTTCTCGAATCAGAATAGCGTATTACCTGAACAGATGTAGTTATCAAGATTCACAGCAGATAACACGACTTCTCTATCATTGACAAACGATGGATTGTGATACCCAGCACCAGCTTTCATATTGTGAACTTCTACTTCAGCTGTAAATAAAGCAATGCTCCAACAATTAAAGGTGCGAGTTACTTGGTAATGATGTCAGTCAAAATAGAGTCAAAATCGGTTTAATCTGGATTTTATTGTCCTTTCAAGAGCTGCTAATTGTCTCTGGTTACATCTAATAGACTGGTCCGATTGATGCAGTTTAAGGCAAGCTTGATTGTATTAGGCTAAACTTTTTGATTTGATATATCTCCTGAATTTCCTTGTTTTTCCTTGTACGTATAAACATTTAAGCAAAATTTATCATTTTCAACCCATCCCCCTCTAGAAGCAAATGAACTGATAAACCTCTCTTGTAGATGAATTCCAAAGAAATTAGACACATACCAATCCTGTTTATAACATAATATATTCACCTTGTACAACAGCTCCATTCGGATCTCGACTTAGTTCAAGGTTTCCATTGTTACTTTGCACGTTATCACTTATTTGATCGTTCATACTATCCTGTCGACTAGCACATCGGGAATTATTCTGACTATGTATGACAGACGGACTGTGTTGGCCTGTCAATGTGGCATGACACTTGCGTAAAGATTGAGGCGTGATATGTTCTTCGTGGAATTCAGACACCCCTCCTTCTGCACTGTTACTTCGTTTCCATTTTTCTACTGTAAGTAAATTTGAATTATTATTTCTAAAAAACCTAATCTATATATTATTTAACTATAAACAATGAATGTGAATGCTGAGCTTTACAGAAATGATAACAGAAACTTTGAAAATGTGTGAAATAAAATAATTGGTACCATAAAAACCTGGAATTTTTTTCAAACAATGACTGTATCTTTTTATAACAAATTTGGTATTATAAAAGTTGGGAATTTAAAATAGATTGGGCATAATTGTTTCTAAAAAGAAAATAGCATTTACAGAGCTGTGACAAATTATAGGATGGCATTATATTGAGCTTTTACTGTATATGATTATCTTTCCCAAAAGATATTTTGAAATATATCTAAAAATCTTCTTCAACATCTAAATAGTTCTAGATAAATACTTCTTTTTCGTATCAGTTCATGACTTGAGTTGCAAGATTTTCCAGTTGCATTAATTAGTTCTTTCAGTTTTTCATTCTCAACCTGATAATAACAATGTTTTGGATGTTAGAATTAATTCCTGAATCATGCGATTGATTGAAAAATGTGATTTGACAATCCCTACCTGTTTATTGCTCAATTCCTGAACAAGTTGATTTACTCTCTCTTCGGCATACAGTCTAGCTTTTCGATATGCATATATATGCTGCTCTAGCTGCTTTCTCTCTTTTACGGAAGCACCTGAAAATTATTTATTGAAGTTTTAACTCATGAATTTGAAGATATCGACCAAAAAGACCAGTCCAGTAATAAGATTACATTAAATCCCAAATATTTTTTCAGGCATGCTACACTTGTATACTAACAAATGTCAGGCCAAACAGCTCAAAACTTACCAAATATAATGTTGGATAGTTTCCACAGTCGGAGACCTATAAGTAAAGCGGTCGCATCTCGTACAACACGTAATTGAATAACGTGTAAAACTACCGTTATAATTAATGTCATGTACACAACGCAAGCATCAAACACCTACAATAGATAATTATGAACAAGGTGATAAAATATTGCAAGTATTCTGCTGGTGTCATTTCAACGATTTCCATGACATTAAAATATATTCAAATTTCAAATATCATCATCAAGGAGTGTTGGACACATATTTTCACAATGGGTTTCTCCCACTGCAGTACAAATGCTATAGGCTGTAAAAGGTTGTAGACATAATGTGACAGACTAGGTCCTACCTCATATCTATGATTAATGAAATCACGTTGTCGAATGACTATTTTAGTGGTAATCTGAAAGAAAACGAATCAATTATTCTATATGAAATAACAGGTTTTAGTTCACACACAACAGCCACCATCGAAAAAAAATTATAGTTTCCAATCAGACATATTACAATTAAACCAAAGTATTCAGTTATCAATTACCATGTTTGATAATAGGTCAAGTCAAACAATTTGATGTGTTAGAAATGAAAAGAATGCTATATGATCGGAATGAATAACTGGGTATTTGCTAGAAAAACAAATACATGTAAAGGCCAAATATTCTTACCTCAGCTACAAACAGAACAAGTATTACGATATACAATATATGAAGACCATCTGTTATTTGAGCGTTTTGTACTGAATCGGCTGTTAAACTTTGAATTAATGAATTCTGATTCGACATCAGGATGGGTCCTTGACTCTGATTGGCTGAAACACCTCCACCAGCTAAAAATGATGCAGAAATTTCAATGAATGTATAGAATTTTTGTTTCATCGTCATTTATAGTTTACTGAAATTCATCCATCTATTTGGAATGAACAGTAATCATTAAATGAAATTACATCAAACTACAGGCAATATCTTACATAACAGAAGAAAAGTGGCAACTCAAATAAAAGTAAAATTATTTGAACTTTTAAGCTTTTGATGAAGTGCTTTCTTGATTATAACAATTTTGAATACATGAATTTAAGTTAATTATCATTTAAATTATGTTGACTTTAAATCATGAGTATTCTATTTATAAACTATCATAATGAGACAGCTAAAGTGTTATACCTTGCAAAACACTGAGGTCAATGAGTAATTCAATTATAGCCAGAAAACATTCAATAACAATAAATAGCAGACAAAGACATTCAAACCACACAGAATACAGATGAACCTCCAATTTTTTCAGGATCCTGAAACATAATAGAAATGAAAGATTGTTACAAAAATAATATGCTTGCATCCAGTGGACCAGAGAGGGTAGAAAAAAAGTTCCTCGAAGTGAGAATTAATCAACCTCACTTCAATGGTGATGCTTAGAGTGGAGTAAGGACTATCACACAATCAGAATGGAAGCAAAGAATTTTGATAACAAATAACAAGTCTCTAGCCATAATAACATATTTGAAAATGCTTATCTACATTTTTACAGGTAAACTGGCATGTCCTAAGTTCACAGTTGAACTGCCTAGAATTCAAAGAATTGAGTGTTGCAATGAACAAATGTAGAATGGTGATAGAAAACCTATTCAAATTATGCCCTTCCCTACTGCATGGCCTCTCTGACTTCCCTGGATCTGCCAATCATGTCTTACTGAAGTTTGAGACATTAAATCATCTTGAATGAACTCTCAAAAACTCAATTATACCTTCTGACTGCACTTTTAGAAAGATTAGTTTAAATTAATCATAATTAACCATTAGCATTGGCTTTTAATTTGACATAATTTTTTAACTATAAAACAAAAAGATATTTTTCCTTGCTTCTTAATACTTACTTACTACTAAAAAGAAAAGTCTCAAATACTACTTGATTTAAAAAATCATCTATGACTATTCTCTTTCAAATCAACAACTATATGCCACGGTGGTATTCAAAACTTTCACCGACTGTACATGAGATTCCATTTAAAATCTATTTTGGCATGGCAGTACCGGTAGGATCTATATCAATTCTAACGAAAAATTCGAAGCTTCAATAAATTAATTTAAATTGAACTTGACAGATGACAGTGAGATACCTACAGCGATTTTTTCGTCGGATCCCTGTTTTCTTCATCATTATCCATTCCTTCAATTCGATGTTATAAATTTCCTTAATACCACATAACTTTTCATCATTTCTTAGTATATGCTGTTCAATTTCGGAAAGTATTTTTGATGACAATTTATACTCCAATCATTCATTATAATCTTGGGCAAGCGTTCAATAACATCATCCAAAAATCCGTGACGTCACACACTGCATTCGAATCCCATATTATTCGACGCGCGCGCCTTTCTGCCATCGGTGTCATACGAAAGAGTGTTGGGTCAGCTAGTTAAAAAATGCGTCAAAAATGATTTTTTGAAAATGTGATATTTACGTCTATAGACAGGGGCGGATCCAAGGGGGTGCACAACCCCGTCAAAAATTCAAGATGCCCTCAAAAAGAATTATCTAAAATCTTTTTTTTCAACTTAAAAAATTTTGAAATTTTTTCTATCTATTTATATTAAGGGGGAAATTTAATGGGTGTTTTTCGGGGAGTTTTGTTATGGGGGTAGAAGTTAAGATGGTCCAGAGTGCTTTAAAATAGCACATGATCAACAAAATATTCTGGGGGACGGCCCCCATGCAGCCGAGCCCCTAGTCCGATTTTCTGACTTCGGTCTTGGAGACTAGTCTGTACTCTAGTGCCTAAATCAAGAGAGCATACAAGCACCTACGCTCCCTTCGCAGCGTTTCATTCGGCTCTAATATCGTATCGACCGAACCAACCTTATTTCGTAATATATGGAGAAATGAAACCACTGCAGGCGGAGTGTACCGTAACCCAGCACACACGACTACCAAAATTAAACGTTGAATTTTCAGGGTGGCCACTTTTATTTGATTGCTTTTTCTCTGAAGTTTTTTTCCCTGACTTTATTCAATAATATAAGAATCCAGCCCATTAACACAGTCAAATACGATGAAAACAGTTTGACTATACTCGCGATTGAACTATCTCAACAAATTTCCCCGACTTTTAGCTTTTTTTTACTAAATTCCCCCGACTATTTTTAAGAAAATAAAATTCCATGAATTCCAGGTCAGTGGCCACCCTGATTTTGTTTGCTGGGAATATAGACACATTTTTCCTGAAAATATGTTTTGGGTCCGTACCATATCTCCGATAAACGACATGTATAAAAAAATTGCATTCGTCCCCAGGAGATTTTCAAAGGCCAGACATTTCAGTCTCAATTTTAGTTTCCGTGAGCATTTTTTCATAAGTGGATAATCTCTCAGTTTATGATCGATAATTTGTAACCGTATTTAAGCAAGCGAGTAAAGGTCTGTAAAACTTGGTAGTTTCTGGGACATTTAAGGTGGTCCTGATAAGGACCGTTGGTATTTCAAAAGAAACTAATGATCGGGCAGCATTTATTTCTTGGCGGCAGGTTTCTTAGCCTTAGCTGGCCCCTTCTTCTTGGCAGGTGACTTGGCTTTCTTGGCTGGAGTCTTCGCCTTCTTTGGTTTAGCGGCTGCAGCTTTCTTGGCAGGCGACTTGGTGGTCTTAGTCTTCTTGGCTACAGCGGTCTTCTTCGCGGCTGCGGGCTTCTTGGTGGCGGCTTTCTTGGCTGCGGGCTTCGCTGCTTTCTTGGCGGCTGGCTTCTTGGCGACAGGTTTTGGTTTGTCGGCTTGCTTCTCAGCTTTCTTGGCATCTTGGCTCAGTCTGAATTTTCCTGATGCACCGTGACCTTTTCCTTGGTTGCGGACGAAGATACCCTTCTCAACACCGGCTGGTAGACACTTGCGGACGAATCTGCCTTGTCGCTCCATGTCGATTCCCTTGTAGTTCAGCTCGATGTACTTCTTGATGGCGGCTAATGAAGAACCACTTTTCTCTCCCAAACTCTTGATGGCAGCAGTGACCATGACGATGGTTGACGGATGCATGGCTGGAGTCTTAGCTTTGGTAGTAGTAGTCTTTTTGGCGACTTTCTTCGGTGAAGCGGTAACGGCGGCAGCGTCGGACATTTTCGTAGTAGTCGTTGATTCTGTGGTAGACAGCGAACGATTGATATTCACTGCTAAACTCGAGCGTTATAAGACCTGAGATTGCCGACGCGGTCGTACCGTTGAACACTGTGCACTCACTGCATAGACACCCGTTCTGTTATTTACTCGCAATGTGTGCTCGTTAACTCAAATTAAAACCCCCTTAACACCATAAGTAATGCATCGATATTTAAAATAAATTCACCCTTATAAAGTATACAGTTTTACATTTCTTTTGATATAAATTTCGATGGTTTTTATAAAGCAGTTATTGCCGAAAATTCGGTTTGATTTGAACTTTACTCGTTTTCAAATTCCCAGTTGTGTATTAAAATATCATTTTAACCTTAAAAAATAATTTATACACTCACATTTCTTTGTTTGTATTAAAGATAAAAAGGTTTTTTAGGTTATGTGTAAGTTAGGTGTAAATTGGTCAATGTTTAGATGGAAAAATGTGCCTATATTTTAGACTAGCTGAAAACACGATTGTCCTACTAGTCAGCCATTTGTAATTTTCGGTTGGCCCTAGAATATCTCTCTAAATCTCTGTATCATTCTTAAAATAGAAATTTATATGATTCCATCTAGAAAGATTAAGTGTACTGTTATTCTTTGATATTTCCATTGTTATTTTGATAGTTGTCTATTAAAATTTTCTTTGAAAAGATAAACGATATTTGCGCGGCGTCGTGTCGTGGAGAAGCGTTACAAAATAATTTTTCCAAAAAAATTCTAGTTAACCTAGGAAAATCGAAAAAGCGATTTTAATTGGTAAAAAAAGATGATATAAGATAAGCTCGACCACAAAATCAGGTAACATCATAAAAATGTGCGCGTTTCTAAAAAAAGAATACATCAAAATGTATTGCTTCCGGCGGGTAAATTTCAAAATTGTTCTCCTTTCGAATAGATAAATTCGGTGTCGCCCTCCCATATCTCTTGGCTATCAACAAAAAATATATTCCAGACATTACAACTTTTCAGCGCGGAGGGGGTATGGGGTGCAGACCCCTGCCCTTTTTCCGAAAGGACAAATGTGCCCTCTGAGAAAAACCGTTGAGAAATTTCAATTTGTCTTTTTATCAGTTACAAAGATTATAAAAGACGTTTCCGAATTTCAACTTAATGGCGTGATGTACATTACATTAAAAAAATAATCTATTAAAGGATACTCTAAATTTCTATTTTGCCTTTTTTTGCAGTTTGACCCTGCCCTCCAAAATTCCTAGTTGCGTGCCTGCTTTATACTGTACATGCAATCCAACTGATGCTTACAAATATATGCACGCGCCTTGAATTTACTTGATGGTCGCTCATCAAATGAAAAAAACAAGATTGCTTTTAAATAATAAAAATTTTTAAAATGAACAAAAACAAAAACATGCTACTACAAACAGATATAGTGTAATATAATAATACGGGGAACTTTTGTCAATTATTGTACGATATCAGTTAGTGACTGAAGCTTTCCCATAGGGCAACACATGCACATGCTACATGTAGGATACGTTTGGCAGGCCGTTTTTTTTAATAGTTTGGATTGCGTGCCACTCAAAGTGAAACCTTCGGACGGATGAGGGAAAAAAATGAAGAATTTTTTTTTTTAGTTTTTTGAAGGTGGGTTTTATTTTCTCTGAGGGAGGAGGGGAAAAAAAATTTTTTAAATTTTTTTTAGTTTTTCCGTATTTCAGCCATTTTCCTTAGGGGATGGGAAAAAATTCATATTTTTCACCATTTTCTTTGGGAGGTAACATTTTTTTAAAATCTGAAACTTCATTGAATATAATATGACCAAAACAACAACCAACAAATGATTAATGACAGCTATGTCATAAATCAATGTTATAGTCTTCGGTATTTCCGACTCCAATGGCTACCACGGCGGTTTGGTTTTGAACCATGAAAATCCCCAATTTCAAGGATTCAATCTTGTAATTTGTGGTTTCATAATTTTCATCAATTGATATATTCAGCCAAGATGGCTTGACAATTCAATACCACTCCGATTGTTTTCACTAGTGATCTTCACTTCAATCGGCCACACGATAAGGGCCCCGCTACCCCTACACTGCCAAGTTAAAAATCTGTAATTAATTAATCTACGCACATGGATTTTATATTGGAATTTTGAAAAAGATGTGAATACATTCTCTGGTCGGTCAAAAATATTAGTAAACCATATGGTAAACAAACGTTAAAAAAACACGAGTTCCTCTATTAATTACGCAGTGAATTATCGTCTTCAGCGATTTTTTTTTTACATTAAATCAATTTGGAGAGATTTTGAATTATAAAATGGAACAAAAGAAACATATTGAAATTTTGAGTTTTTACAATAGAGACTGATCGGGGAGGGGAAAAGGATTCTCCCCTGCAGGCACTATTTAAATGTTTCTTCATTAACTAGAAGATCGACTTGTGAAAAGTACTTGTTTTTTCCGAAAAGGCATCACCCTTTGGAATTAATGACCTTTGCGTAAATGACATTCCACACCGGATAAATCATGCGAAATAGACCCTGTGACTAAACTATGGAACTCGAGGAGTCCAGCACGGCCGTGCCGTTTCGGAAAATCATCATTCATGACTGGGTCCCGAAGTATAAAACTATTTGTTTTTCTCTTCAAGTACAAACATACAAAACATAAAAAATGTTTCCACAGTTAGAAGGAGAGGAGACGGTCGCGGGACAGTCAACGATAAAATTTTTATAATTTCGAAGTTTTTCGCGCGTTGATGAAGGGAGGCTCCGGCCGACACGGGCTTAATCTTAGTTAGTAGATTTTAACGTAGTATTCAATATTCTTTGAAATATTTTCACTATTTACATGTGCGTGATAAGTAGATCAGGGATATATGATCTTTCAACTGGGCCCTGATATCAGTTTAAGTCCCAGGTAGGGACGAGACAGTCCCTCGCAAGGGTTGCGATATTGTTGGAGCAACCCTTTTTGGCACTTTTTCAGATAAAGTTTTATCCAATAGATATCTTTACTTTCCATAAGATATACCCCTGAAATTTATTATTGATATCAATTTCCATGGAATCTTCAATGTCATTGATCTTATATAGTCATATTTTCCGTGGACTATTTCGGCGAATATCAATACTCACCTTGGCATCAAAATGGCCGCCAATATTTCGTGAATTTGTAATTTTTCACTCGAAAATCGCTGTTTAAACCCTTTCCTCCGGATATATCGCTCAACAAGCCCATAGACCGGTGTTTGATAAATCGTAGGTATACTAGATTTGAAGTATTGTTTAGTTTTCGATTGCATTGAAACGTTATTAGCATAATCATCCGATCATTAACGTCGACTCTTGACTTCTCTAGTCTGTCGTCCCGCCGTCCCCCCGACCGAGTCCCCGATGAGCAGTGAACTCGACTCGGTCGTCTCTCAGTTAGTCTCAATCAGTCTCCTCTTCTCTTCCGTCGTCAGTGTCCAAAGTCCACCATTGACATAGTTGAAATAGACAACAGCGAACAGAGATATGATAATTCTTCTGTTCGCTGCTGTCAAATGACAATTCAACTAAAAAATTGACTTCTTCTGTGACAGTGCTGCTACTGCTTTTCCGATTTCCCCAATAATAATATTTCCGGGCCGATATTTCATGTGATCCAATTTCCAGCAGGTATATTCGTATATGTATGATAAAAGGTACAAAATATCTGCCTAAAAGATTTATCAAACATGATTACAAAATCATTCTACTTTTCTAGTCTACTAAAAACAAATAATAATTGCTGTCGTCAGTCAGGTCAGGCCTAGAATAAAGAAATTTGGTGGAGAGTTGTAATGGCTTAATTTTGAATGAATGATTGTGATTAATTAAACTTTTATTAAAGTATACCAGAACATATAATTTCATGTTGAAATTACCAGAAAATAATAATCCAAAAAGTGATTGATTGTGAAACTTGAAATAGGCTATAGGTAAAGTAGAGAATCGTGATAAATGAAATTCCTCTTAACCAAAAAACCCTTACTTTTAAACCCCCCTCCTCTGTCAAGCTAGATATTTATAAGGCCTATTGTTTTCCTACTATTCGCCTACTTATTTAAAGAACTGTGCAATAGGCCTAATGCCAATGAGAAATAATAAATTGGTTGGTTTGATGAACAAACTGATTTCAGTTTCTTCAAGTGAATTGAATCGGGGAGGCTAGATTGAATGAACCAAATTGAATTTGAATAGTATCACACACATGACTCAATCATGTTGACTAATATCTTTTATCATCCAACTATTTACATGGTAAACATAAAGCTAGATTGAGGAATATTTCAAATCCATTGACCAAACATTAGAATTTTAGGAGCTTTCAAAACCTTAGAATTACAAAAGAAGTATTCATAGGTCTCTGCGACCTTTTCAAGAAAGAGATTAAAGAAATGATTCATTTATCTTGCAGCTGAGAGACACACTATGGCAAGCAGTGGACGTTACCCTAAGAGTGAGCCTCGTAAGAAAGGGCCATCATTTCGTTCAAATTTCAGTGATGGAAATGACGAACGACCTTCGTATATAGAAGGATCCTCACAGCCAAACAATGGTCGGCCGAACAATTGGGTTAGTATCGTCGAATAATATTCTTTCAGTCTTAGTCATCAGTTATATCTATTACCAGGATATGATTTCATGACAAGTAGTCATTGGGACTTGGCAATAGACTTGATTCTCTCTCTTCACGTTGCAAGTTCTATGTTTTAGTCTGACATAAAAACACCAGTTATCATTATCTGCAAATACTATCATGGAATTCACTACTAATGCCTGTGTGCTGTCTAGCTCTTGATAAAATAATTATTTGATAGTCAGATTTTGCATTTTTTCAAAAAAATATTTTTCTACGTCCAAAGTTTTCCAACAGGCCAAAATCTTTTACTGGACTTCATAAACTGTGCTTGAACCACTTTCACAAAGTTGTGTAGAAAATTAGCCAAGCATGATATGAACTTCTCTTCCAATAGTTGTTTTCCAGCAGAGAGCTAATTAATAGAAGCTTCGATTGTTAAGTCAGTCTTCTGCTTCAAGGTCATGTGATGAGTCCCATTGTATCACCCTTTAATCGTTGTTTCTAGAACTGCCAGACAAATACATTGTGCCGGGAATTTGAATTTCTCCATTTTTAGCCCACTTGGGACTTTAGTCCCAGCAGGCTATTGCGTTCGGTTTTCGTCCGTCGTCCGTCGGGGCGTCCGTCCGTCTGTCTGTAGACGGAAATCAGTTTTTTGAGGAAGTTTTCGTCATGCATTGAGCT